>CM041628.1:94118152-94152526 GCA_023333625.1 Bothriochloa decipiens
GCTTCATTCCTTCAAACATCAAAGTTATGAATACCTTGGTCATCCTTTGGTGTGAAGACTCTATCAAACTTAAAGGTCTTTTTAGTTGATCTGCCATTGGCAATTACAATGTCACCATCACTGGATCCACTGAAATCCACTACACATCTTTGCCCTGATGACACCTCATCTTTGCTTAAGGGCCGGCATCGACAAAAAACCCTGATGTTTCCTGAAATAGTTGAGAAGAGAAGACAGATAGAATGAGTATATGAAATTCATTCTCTCATGTAAATGTTAAGAGTAAGCGCAAAGAACTGGATAAACAAAGGATAATAGATACCTTTGGTCTCCTGAATAATGTTGTGAAGTTTCTTTCTCTTGTCCATTTCTTCATAGTACTTCAGTTTTAGATCTTCACACTGAGCAACTGCAATAATTAAACTATACAGTGTTTATTTAACAGTTGCAAGGCTGCAAAATGAAACTTCAGAAGTTCTAATCATCAAATGTTACCTAGGGCCTGAACTGCTCCGATCATCTTTCTCAAATCAGGAATTGCATTCGCACAATCATGTGCTTGAAGTGACAACAATGCATGCTCTTGTTTCATGGCCTGTAGATTAAAGAGTGGAAAAATATTCCAGTTATTCCAGAAATTGCTGTGATAACACATGCAGTAAACCAGCTTTACCTTGACTTTTCTTTCCAGGTTAGATATAGCAGCAGCCCACAATTTCTTGTCATTTTCATATTTATGCGAAACATTTCTCAGTAGGTCACTCTCTCTACCAAGCGCTTGCACTGTCGGAAAATGGATAAGAAATTGTGAGCATATGCAACCAATTAGCATGTGAAGAGAATAACTGAACTGGCATAGTCCATACCAAGATTTTCCATTTCAGCACCCTTTTGGTGAAGCTCTATTTTTAGTCTGCCAAGCTCCACTTTGGTAGTGTCTACAGAAGACCATGCCATATAACACTCATTGGACTTCATAGTGCATTGGCTGGTGAGCTCCTCAATCTGCTTCTCATACTTTGAGATCAGTTTACTTGTCCTAGTCTGCATGCTCATAGAAAGACCATGCATAAGTATCATAAAATCACAAATGAAGCTGCAACATCATGTGAAAGTTCTGACCTGGGTAGTTGAGACATCAATGTCGGATGAGCATCTTTTGCACAAGATATTGCCATCTGTAACTGTGTTTGCTGCCACGAGTGTAAGATGAAGGGTTATCACTCTGAAAAAATAAGTAAATTGCACCAAATCAACTCATTATTACCTGATAAAAGTGGTGCTTTGCGAATACAGATCCCACAAACCATGGGACTTCCTCTTACTCCTTTGAAATTGATCATAATAGCACCATTCATCTCAACTGTAACCCTGATATCACGCACTTGAAGGGCCCTGTTTCCTCCAACTACAGCATACACATCGAGTTGAGACAATACCTGTGGATTCAAAAGTGATTCTTTTTTTTAGCTGAACCTGAACAGAAATCATGGGACAGAATTACAAGTTTTAATAACAGGTTAGCATATTTGCCTTTTCGCCTTGCACAAGGACATCAAACATCCTAATTCCTTTTGGCCCACATGTGTAGAGAATCTCAGCAAAGTGCAGATCCAGAAAATAGGCTCCGGGGGCAAGACCATCCAACTTGTAACTGAAACTGCCATATCGTGCTGAGTGATAAATAAATGGACAATCACCACCATCAACTATGCTCTCATTTGTTTCTGTAACATGCCCTCCTTCAAAGAATGAATCACCAGAAACCTTCAAGCATGGATCACAGCCTTCGAATGCTACACCGCCAGCATTAATGAAGAGAACAGTCATCTGAAAGGCAACAGAGGAGAGTCTGAGGTTTCTAGAGCGCAATCTCATGTGTATATAGAAGATGATTCTGAAATAACTATGAAAAAAATTCATAATTCCGTGCGGCTATGCCAACCAAAATACTAGGCCACCAAAACCTAATAAGGTTGATGTTAAAAAAACTAATAAGATTGTAGTATTTCGTAATTTGCAATCTGATGGAATAATTTATCCAGAACAGAAAAGGACATATACATGTTTTACGCACAAAAAGGTAGCAATCCTAGGAATTGAATGGCTACATGCAAGAAGTGGTTATATGGTATTAAACATACTTTTACTTATGAATGCTTCTTTTTTCCTTGTTCAATAGTGGTGCAGTGCTGTGAACTTCAAAGCATGCAATACAGTAGAGTCCAGCCCATAAAATTATCCTAGTTTATGGAGTACATGACAATTATATTTCCCAATGAAAATATGTTCTTCATTTGCTTCGTTCGCATTAACCAAATCAGGCAAGGACACCAATCAATTGAAAGTAGATATCTCAGCTGGTATTACAATAATACTTAAAACACAAAATAATTTCGTGATTCTCGATGCAAAGGCAATGTCCACCAGTTTCATATCAAGGAAACAGTGTTTCATCAGGTCTAATATAAAATCTGGCCACAGGTAGGGAATGAAACCAGCGCATGTGACAAATTTTATCAATCCGCCAAATCGTGATTCTCGATGTATGGGGATGCAATGATGTGTGGAAATGCAATGAAATTAAGGTTCAATCAGTCTGTTTTCACCAGTTTTTAGCATATGAAAACATGGCACAAGGATACTCCTCACATAACAAAAACTGATCAGACAATGCAACCATCATACATGAACCAAATCAGACCAACACAAAATAATCTGAGCAAACACATTAACTAGATGACATTAAGCAGGAGTTATCAGCCATAAGGGTTTGATGCCGACATATATGAAACACATAAGTTTGGGACGTCCAATAAATACATTGTTCTGGCCTTCTGGGATCCCATTTTTTGTGGTTGTGCCGACAGAAGTTCCCCCAACATTCATCAAGTCTCTCCTACAGGGGAGAGGACCAACTCCCGACCTCGAAGAAACCAGGGCACCGATCTAGAACGACCCGAGGCGAATTAAACTAAGAGGAAGGCTTAGGAAACAGCACCTGAACGGCAATCAGCCAAGCTGAGACCGGACAAGACGACGCGGGGCCCGGGCATGAGGATCGTGGACTCCGCCACCTCCTGCGGCGAAGGGACCGGGGCCGGGGCTAGGGCCGACGTAGCCTCATCGTCGCGGCTGTGGCTGGCGCGACTCGCGGGGTCCGTCTCCCCGTCGGCGGTCCACGAGAAGTCCATGGGATCCCCTCGGCGCCTCTTGTGAAGGCTCTCCTCGCGGCGGGTCTTGCGGACCTCCTCCATATTGCCCTCGCGCCGCCGCCGCCCCTCCTCCGCGTCAACCGCCACCTTGTAGCGGTTCCGCCGCATCTCGACCCGCTCTCTCGGGCGCAGCGACGACATGGCTGGCGAAGCACCGCTCGTTCTCTGTCCCTCGGTCTCGGTCGCTGAACGGCGGCGGCGGCAGGGCGTCGAGGGAGCCGAGGGGAGCGGGAGGAGGGGAGAAACCCTTGCGGCGAGGCGGAGACGCAGGAGAAGAGGTTGCGGCGGCGGTGGGGACGAGCACGGCCAGGTAGAGAGGCAGACAGCGGTGGCGTGGTGTGCGGCCGGGCGCCGGGCGCGCAAGGCAAAGGCTTATGCGGAATTGCGGTCTACAGCCATGTGGTGCGGTGTGGATCTGGTTCACGGTCTATCGCAACAGCTCTCGTGGACTTGTTGTATCCACCAATCGCGTGGATTTACAAATGGGCGGGGTTTATGACGCGCAAAGGGCGTGAAGAATGCGGATGTGATTTTTCTTTTAAAAACATGTTGAGAATGGATTCAAGCGCTGGAGGAATAAATTAAACACCATTGCCGCAGCGCGAGAATGGACACAAGTTGCCTACCACTTTGTTGCATACTGGCAACAAAGTTGTTTTAAAAACATGTTGAGAATGGACACAAGTTGCCTACCACTTTGGAATTTGCGGGCATGGGTTAGTAAGCACCATTGCATCCATTAGTCATCATTTACGTATACACTCATGGTTGCATACTTGCATTGCATGTGGTGGAGCAGGCGTTGCCGCAGCGCGAGCCGCGAGCTGTGAGCTGTGCCAGTTTATGACGTGGCCACTGCAGGGCGGCGTGATCAACGAGAACAAGTCCTTGCAGAGCTTCTGGTTGGACAAACTGTTGACGCTCAACCCCAAGGGCCTCGACTTCTCTGTCACGTTTGCTTGTGCCCAGCGCCGGACCCGACTTCCCTGGGGGGGAGAGAGAGAGAGAGAGGGCAACTCATTCTAGTTCTGGCAGGGAGAAGAAAGACTAGAGAAGGAAGCGTTGGATGGGTCCGGTGATGGGCCTCCACGAATCTGGGCAGAGTAGGTCCGATGGATGACGGCCCAGGAAGACGATTCGCGTGGGCTACCCAATGAGATGCATATGGGCGCGCAGCGCAGGAGCGTAAGACAAAACGAGGCAGGAGGCAGTGGATTTTGGTTGATCCGTTTCTCAAAACAAAATAACAAACAAACAAAACTAGGCAGTGTAGTTTTTTTTTTTTGCCAATGCCAAACATCGAGTTGTTTTGATAAAACCGGTAATAATAGCCAGAGGTCGAACGAACTGAACTGATCAACCAAAAATTGCAACTGCAGTTGATTTTGGGAGTTTTATACAGGGCCTCAGGAGCTAGGATAAGCTAGGTAGAGGAAAAATAAACCAAAAAAATGTCACAAAAAGCTACTTATATATGATCCTATTAATAAATAAATATTGAAACTGTCCGGCTCGGTATATACAGCACTCCCTTTTTTGATGCATAAATTTTGCTATGTACCTAGATAAATACTCCCTCATTTCTAAATTGTAGTTCACTTTGACTTTTTTAGTACATGCATTTTGCTATGTACTTAGATAAATAATATGTTTAGATACATAGCAAAATGATACATCAAAAAGTCAAAGTGAACTACAATTTAGAACGAAGAGAGTAATATATCTAGATATATAGCAAAATACATGAAAAAAATCAAAGTGAACTGCAATTTTTAACGAAAGTCGCAGTGAACTGCAATTTGTAACGGAGCGTGTAAACGAGGTCACGGCGCGATGCTGTTCAGTAAAATAATGCATGCGCCGGTACGATGGCACCGATCAGTGATGCTGGCTCGCTCATGCATATTTATGACTACATACTGGCTGGTAGCTAGACTTTTCGTTCTCACATGCATCAACCTACGTACGGCTTCGGGGGGAAAATATTCACGTACGGACGGGCTTTCAGTACATGCAATACAATATATATAAGTGCACATTTCTCGATGCAAAAAAAATGAATAGTACTACCAATGCAATGTGGCCGTTCCAAGGATCGAAGGGCAGAATAATCGCCACGTGCTATGGTCCGTGTCCGTAGGCCGTAGCTGGTGGTCGGCGGCCGGGCTATCTCAAGACATACTTGTCCCTCCGACATTGTTGATGATGACATTAACTGATTGACATGCACGCTCCATAATTTGCTCACGTACTTTGGCTTATTTCTTCAAACTGCAGACGATCGAGTCTAAACAAGCTAAAAGATAGCGTACATTTGCTCCAAAGATGAGTGATCGACAACAGGCGGATGGATATCATATATGGAGAAACAACTTCAAGGCTGGTTCATCTCTGCTGCATGCATCTTCTTTTACACATTAGTTATTACCGCAGATGCATTATAATTTCTCTTCGTTGTGTGGTACGAGTGCAGTACATGGGAAATCTGCTACACGATATTGATCGACTCATCATCAGATATTTTAAAAACTGCATGGACAAATTTTTATGATTAATGTAGTGCATGGGGACCTGAAGAACAAGCTAGCATATATATTGCTCAAGCTCTGGAGTAGTATAATATGAATTTAGTTACTTGGATTGGATCTGTAACACTCTGCAATCTGCTCATGCATGTAAATGATGAACGGATGAAGAAGAGTTCAGAAGCCATGCTCGAGCAAAGAAGCCTTTGCTGGGTGCCAGCACAGGAGGCACCCGGCAAAAAATATTTTTTAAAAAATAAAAATTTCTTTACCGGGAGCCAAATCTGGCACCCGGCAAAGAAGCCTTCGCCGGGTGCCAGCTTAGGAGTCACCCGACAAAGAATATTTTTAAAAAAATAAAAAATTTCTGTGCGGGATACCTGACGGCGTGGCACCCGGCAAAGGCCGGCCGTATTTTGCCGAGTGCTGGCACCCGGCAAAGAATTTCCCGGCAAAGAACTTTTTTGCCGGATGCCCGATAAAAAACTTCCGGCAAATTATTTTACTCCCGATAAATCAACCGTTTCCGGTAGTGCTCCTGCTTAATCGAAACATACATAAGCATCTCGGCAGAAACAACTATAATTGAATGCATGCTTGTACTGAGCTCAAAACAGAAACAGATGGGAAGCGCCGCACAACTCCCATTCGTTGTGTGGATCTGTATAAAGAACAGAAGTTTTTTTATTATTATTATTTAGAGGCTGGAACTTTTTGTTCCCTTATCTAAAGAAAAAGAAGAACGTGTGGATCTTTACCTCTCTTCAACGAGAGGATGGGTGGAGAACGTTTTAGCGTAGTACACTCGTTACTAATTCGTTGATGGACGCATATACGTACTGTAGTATTTTGCTGAGGAAACACTGAAACAGTCATGTCAGACGCCACTCAGAACTCCCAGAGAGTCAGGGGGTTCCAATGACAAGCCAATGATGAAACCTTTTGAATCACCTGCGGCAAGCGCCAGAGAATACCGATGCATGAAATGGAGGAAGGTTTACTTCTCCAAATTTACCTTTAAATTTTACTATGTAGAATTTTTATTCCTCGTCGTATTAAAATATTGGTAAATATATGAAGTACTAAATGTAAATAAAATTTAAAATTTATTATATAGTTTTGTTGTACTTTACGAGACGAACGTTTTGAGTCTAATTAATCAATATTTAAATAATTATTAGCAAATAAAAATAAAATTACTACGATGCACGTTACCTTTTGCCGGCCGCCCGAATCGGGCAACTAAACGAGGCCGAAGCAAAGGTTCAGAGGTCGCCATCATTGCTCCAATCTTCTTCACTTCCTGTGCTGCACATCCCAAAAAAAAGGAGGAAGAAGACATAAAAACCCCCAACAGATGAAGATTGAAGGAATCATTGCACCAATATATAAGCTCAACCTGGGTAGACCCTCGGCACCTCCTCCGTTCCCATGGGAGAGAGACGTAGTACAGGGAGATGTGCACGGAGGAGCAGCAACAAGAAAAATTAAAAGAATCAGCTGAACAAGCGTAGCTACTGAAACTCTGAAAGCACCCATTAGAATGCATGGAAGCTATCTCTAAGGGGAATGAAGCCTGGTCCGAGGCACTAGGCTGCTGCTGCTGCTCCTGCATGAGGAGGAGCCATGCATGCATCCTCTCACAGATAGCGGCCTAGAACCAGACAACATTCCACACAGAGCAATGGCTTCCTTCTCCTTCATTTTTCACTTCCTCTCCGTGTTCTTCTCACCTCTTTCTAAAGATCTCTCTCTGTCTATCTCCCAAGGAATGAAGCCCGGCCGGGGTGTCTTATGTATAGTCCCTCCTCACCCACACCCAGGAGAGAGAGGGGGGAGGAAGAGGACCCCAGCCAGCTCTCTGAAAATCTGAATCCGTTTGCATTTGCGAGCTGCCTGCTGTGATATATGATGAGGTCATGATAGCCCGAATGATTAGTCGCCCGCCGCCCGCCCACCCCGCCTACAAATTTGTACCACCACGCACACACTGCAGACGACCTGCACCGCGGAACGTGAGAGCCGTACGACCTCTACCTCGGGCCTCGTGCCCGCACAACCACCAACAAGCAGGCGGCCGGGTCACCGACACGTGGGGGCCACGCTCTCGCATTTGATGCAAAAGGCTGCAGGTCTGGCTGGGAGCATGCATTAAGCGGCGAGCTCTAGCTCTAGCGAGCAGTAATGGCCAAACGAAACGGCCACAGCGGCATCACATGGCAAACGGCAGGCAAGGGCCGCAGGCATTGCATTCAAGCGCATTTAAAGAGGGCGGGATCGGGACTGGGACGACGGCGGCGGGCAGAGCGAGAGCGGTGGGCGGTGTCCACGGAGTAGTACGGATGCAGCTGGCGTTGTGGGTGGCGCATCGATAGGGGACGTCTACGGCGATCTGGACGGCGGGCGGGCAACGACGTGGGGTTGTTGGGAATGAAACCCTAGCTCTAGCTAGCTAGCAAGTGCGAGACGGACGGACGGACGACGATGGGCGGACAGCGGGGGGAGGAGTGGTTGGGGTACTACAGCATACCGTAAATGTAAATGCGTGCGTGAGCGCCTCGAGACGACGTTGAACCCTGCGCTGTGCTGCTTGGCAGCTTGCGCCTGTTGCGCTCTGTTGGCGGGCGTCTCGACCTGCTCGTCGTCCCACCTACTCGGCGTAGACGACGACGCCGACGCCGTGCCGCCTGCTGCTTGGGCTTTTCTTTTACTTGGTGGGCCGGCCCGGGCCGGGGTTGCATTGGACGAGAGGTTACTTCCTGTCCGCTGGGGCCTGATAGTCATAAAGGGCCCATTGGGCCGGTTTTCCCCAGAGAGTGGCCGATGGGGGAGGGAAGGGATGATGGGCTATACGGACTGGCCTTTTGATTTGTCCTTCGGTTTGGGCCGGAATGCAGCATGGGCATGGGCCACCGGTATTTTCCGTCGAGGGAAAGCAAAGTCAAATGCTTCAGGGCAGTTGACATGCATCTTCGCTCGCTGAGACCAGTGCCTAAAAAAATACATATACCTAGCTCGTTCCTTTCTTTATACGTAATCGTATACGGATACTTGTAATGCATACAGCAGCTACACTTGTACTACGACGGGAGAAAGTTAAGGGAACTCGATGGGATGAAATCGTACACAACTAGGTACTGCCCCGGTCGTGACGCTGACACACCTTGTTATTACCAACAATCGAGCCGTAGCTAGTGTTAGCCAGTGTGTAAAAAAGAGACGAGAAAAAGCTTCTGCTCTCCAATCATCATCATCATCATACATAGCACTACGTTCTAGAATGTGCTGCATGCAGGTTGAGTTAGCACGCAGCTAGCTAGGGTATCATGAAGTTAAGGACATGGTCATCAAGGCAGCAACAACGAACTTGGCAGCGCAGCGTAAAGGCCCTCTCGCTGTCGCCGTGGGGTTAAATGCTCGCCCGTTCATGCGGTTGCAGCAGCAGGTAGAGGTAGCTATAGCTGGCCTCTGGCCGCCGGGCGCCCGGCCGGGTCGGTCAGGTTCTGCGCTCTGCTCCAAGCACCAAGCTCTTCTCCTTCTCCGCCGAGACGCCGGACTTTTTCATATACTCCTTCCGTCCCAAAAAAAAAATGTCCATTTTAGATTTTTCATTCATCATGTTTGATCATCCGTCTTATTAAAAAACTTTATAAATATTATTTATTTTATTATAATTTATTTATCATTAGAGATACTTTAATACTAATTTATTTATTTTATAATATATTTAAAAAAATTTAAATAAAACGAAACGGATCAAACACGTTATCTTAAAGTCAAAAACGACGTTCTTTCTGTGGTAGAGTTAGGACCACGCACACGCCGACGCGTCCATGCATCAGCTGTACGGCCAAGAGTTCTGCGCTCTCGTACTTTGCTCTGAGCAAACTGTCCCGGCCTGCCGTGTCCTGCACGCACGGTTGCATATGGCAATATGGCATATGGCCGCCAACCGGAACACGACATGCACGCGCGTACATTTACGTGCCGTAGGAACGCGCGCCGGGAAGTTTACCCTTTTATTTCCCCCATATATAACTAATTACTCATCACACTCTCACTCACCACCCACCCAGCAATAATGTCTCCATCTCATCTTCGTTGCCATATATAACCCCTCCATATATTTCAAGAATGTATATAACTAGCTAGTTCTAGTTCTAGAATCAAGAATATAACTAGTTTTAGACTTTCTTGGACCGGGATCACGGAGAGCGCGATAAGACACTTAATTTTTACCATCACAAGCAAACGAGCTCGTGCATGTATGACAACGAAACATACTCGATGCAAGGTCAACTGGATGATTTATGTTTTGTAGATTTATTCAATGATCGTGTCATCTGTTTCAATACGTTTTGGAAATGGATATGGGTGCACATGCACCCATGAAAAAAAGGGTTATGAACATGTTTTCACCATATACATGCCCTAACAATAAAAATCTATGCATACGCAAGGCAATTTCACCCCTTGAACGTGCTCTAGCTTGGTTCCTTGGTTGGACCGTTTCGACACGTGTTGTTCTAACTCATATGAGCATACTGAGTGGTGTGTGTCTGAGTCGTCTCTATAAACCATTTATGTAGCAATGCATCTCATGCATTTGGCACCATGAATCATTTCCGAGTCTCACAAGAAACAGTAGAATCAGAAGCCAAACATCATAGCCAGGGAAATGTTTCTACTAGAAATGGCTTGAAATGTTTCTACTTTTGGTTCCAAGGAGCATGAAACCGCCATGAAACACATAGTTTCATGGTGATTTTGAGTCTTCCATCCAAACAATAAAGTATCCAAAACGTTTTTGAGAGATGCTGAATTCAAAACATTTCTAGAGGGCCCTACGAAATAAATGAGTCATAATAAAAAGTGTGTATTCGGAGCATACATGGTGTCGACAAAAGGAAAACATAATAGGTATGCCATCAAATTAATTAATGAGCACGTGGGAGATGATGAATATTTCTTGATACTTTTTATCAAATAAACACGTCCAGTTAAACACTGGTGGATCTTAATTGAGGCCAGAAGGGCCATGCCCTTCTCCCTAAATTTGTATATTCCTTTGGCAATTGGTAATTAACCATATGCTTAATAACACTACTAATATATATATATATATATATATATATAGTTCTTTTATTACTGTTCCGTGTGTCATTGCATTTAAAGGACGAGCTGCATGCATAGACTACTGTCCTGGTCATGCACTGCTAGCAAGTTAAGTAAACGTACTCTGACGATGCATGGCTAATAGTCCTAGCAGGCGATCCTGAAACTTTTATTACTTGTGTTTAAGTAATACTAGAAGTCATTGGTGCGGTTGCAAGTGTGAGCGTTGATCGAGGTACCGGTACGGTTGTACGTGCAAATAAACCAATTTCGGTTTGTACCATCAGTATATGAACTAGGTAGATCGACGGTGATAGATGGATTTTGACTTTATGAGTTAGTTCTGACGAAGAAGAAGAGAAATATAAACACTGCAACTTTGTGTGGAGAATAACGGGCCTGGCGGTTGCAACGAACTCCTGCACTGCATGCAATGGATCAGAGAGAGACGATATAGGTCGTCTGTGTGCGACAGCGAAAAAGCTAAGCCCTGCTTTCACCTATTTTTATGGGAGGCAAAATAAAGACGATGCATGGCTTTACATCATTAGGCATTCAAGGTCACACATGCATGTGTATATATGCATATATCCAGCCAGCTAGCAGCATTATATAAACATCGCGTGTAACGAAGAAGAGAGATCGATAATATATATTTGTGGATCGACCTCATGTATCTGATCGTCTGATCCGGCAGTTAATCCTGGTGTGTGGTGTGTTAGCTAGCAGATCTCATGCTGCCATAGCAGCTAGAGCTAGCAACCTCCAGCGCGCCTGCATGTAGTGATGATGAGGCCAGACTGTTATACCTAAGTGCTCACATGATCCCATCTGGTCCTTAAAAAACATACATATACTTAACACGCTGCTAGCTAGTGGTAGTAGAGGTGTAGCACAAAATCCAGCTAGAAACACAAAGACGACCATGCCCATGTGCACGCACGCAAAAGTGTGGAAAAGGAGAAAATAAAGATATATACTAGCTAGCTGTACTCAAACAAGTCTGCTTGTAATGCATATGCGCAGTGCCTACTAAGTTGATCTGTTAGGCGTTAAGTGTTGATGCGTGTGGCGGTGCACACAACTAAAGATTTTTTTTTAGGGAAAACACACAACTAACTTTTGATATACAGCAGCTAGATATGTATATATACTCGTACAAGTTTTATTCTTGCACAGATCGATGAAGCCCACTTGCATTGCTTCGTGAAAAACATCGACTTTGTTGATGCTTGCATGCATGCTCCTAGTGCGTGTGCTTTGTTGTGTGGGCCATCCCGGCCCAGCCCGGCCCGGCCCAGCCGTGTGGTGTTACATCCCTCTCAAGCCTTGCTAGCACACTAGCACGCACCACCCCCAGTCATTTATCGCGCCATGCACGCGACTGCTGATATGTGATATGCAGGACATGCATGGTTGCAGCTGATTGGATGGATGCTGTCACCTCGGAATAACAATATTCCCTCTCCGATCCCTTAAAAAGTTATAATTTTTTCACTCTCTCTCCATCACATCAATATTTAGCTGCTTGTATGGAGCATTAAATATAGGTAAAAAAATAATTAATTATACAGTTTAGTTGAAAATCACGAGATGAATCTTTTGAATCTAGTTGGTTCACGATCGGACAATATTTGTCAAATAAGACGAAAGTGGTACTATTTATCAGGTTTATTTTTTCCCATGATCTAAACAAGGCCTAAATCTTAACGATGTCGGCGTATGTATATATATATATATATATACAACTTGCTAATTAAGAGTATATATATGTATATATCATGCAAAAGGATATATCGTATCGTAAACATTGAGTTAGAGATAAGCAGTTGAAGAAGCTTGCATATAACAACTTATTATATTCACTTCTCCTATATTCAGTTTTAGGTGTATGAATTTTGTGATTGAGCCAATTTTATCATATTTTTTATTATTAGAAAAGATAGCTCGTCTCTCGTTCTGTTGTATTATTAGTTGACTAGCTGTATATTAATGTTTATTACCCGAAATTAAATCATCTAAAACGCTGAGAACCTGTATATACATACATCCAGCTAGCAAAGCAAAAAAAAGGGATAATAATCGATCAGGTAATGATCAGAAGAACATGCTGTATCTAGCTATTGTCCTGGTAAAAGTACAGGGTTTTTATTCCTTGTGTGGCCACGCCCGCGCGCGGCTAGCTATGTGGACAAGTGCATGTGCATTTTATTTCGCTGCCGTAACCTTTACTACACTATTTAATTTCCTCAATGTAGCAGCGACAAGCATGATGGTTTAACGCATCTTTAGTTTAAATTCCTTCTTCGTACACCTATAATAGTTTGGCTCTCTATCTCCAGTCATGTATCGGCAACTTACTTATGCATGCTTATTAGGTCGTCTTATAAGTTTTGCACATTAAGGGAAGTGAGAAACTATATCAGTCTCATGCATGGCCAATAAGGCCAACCACGCACATTGATGTGATAATACGATCGGTAGTTAAGCACATACAAATAGTATAGCTTGTTGGAGGTCACCGATTGATAAGCCACAACCGATCCAAATATCCCACTGTGTCTTGCATATAAACATATATTGCCATACACGTCTCTCATCTCTGCGTATATGTTGGTTTATATATGACGCAAGTGTCTTGCATACAAACATATATTGCCATACACGTCTCTCATCTCTACGTATATGTTGGTTTATATATGACGCAAGTGTTGTCGTACACGCATCACTCAAACACCATTTGTATTTTTATGAAAATTAGTTTTTTTTTTTGCTTATACATACATAACAGTAATTCACAGGAGGGGGATCGGAAATTCCAAAGCATTAATAAGGTGTGATGATATAATTGATTCATCCACTGCCGCCTAACTTTCCCATGCCTGCCGTATGTGTGTAAACCAAACCGATATGCGATATGTGGTGGGGCCGGCGGGGCAGCGAGGATGGATGGGCGTGTGGATTTGGCGGGTGGGGTTAGCCAGGCCCAGGCCCGCTCACGTTGCGCGCCACCGCCACCTTCCTCTCGCTACGCCGCGGGGCCCAGCGCACAGCTGTTATAGTGTGGCCTTGTCTGGGGGGCGTTCTCTCTCATCGTCCACCCAACCGTTCTTCTCGCTCCGTGCTGTAGTTACCTGTTTGCCTCGATCGATCTAGCACGTACGACCACTGTACATTCTTGCCTTGTGAATTTACAGTAGTGAATAATACGTAATGTATAAGTACAATGCATATATATAAATATGTATATATATATATAGAGAGAGAGAGAGAGAGGTAATAAAGGAGGCATGAGGCGTGCATATTCTGCAAAACATTTTTGTCAGAGCTGCAATTTGGGCCTAGTACTGGCTGTCTGGCTATGGTGGATGCGATCGTCCCCGGATTGCTGCATCAGGGCTGGCAACGACAAACCACCTGTGGCAGTCTGCCTCCTCCTTTGTTTTCTCCTGCTCCCCCGTCCTTCATCTACTCTTCCAGTAGCAGCGACCAGTAGTAGTTGGGTAGAGCAGTGCAATATACCTAAGCAGTAATTAAATTTTCACTGAATCATATTGTCAAAACCAAAAAAAACACAATTTTCTTACCCTCTAAAGATATGTACTCTCCTGCTGTGCACCGTTAGATGTGTATGAAGACGAACTGTATATACACGATCATGTCACAGTATGTCGTGTAGCCAAATAATCTCAGCAGGGACGACGATGGGATCGGATTTGATGAGGTAGGAATTGAAGCTACGGCGGTGGGTGAATATATATAATTTCCTCCACTGATATGATTACCAACAACCAGCTGAGCTGTAGTACATGTATTAGATCTCTGCACGGTGTGTTTAATTTTACTGCTGCTGCTGATGTATACTTGCTAGCTGCTACTATACACAGTACAGTACGTATCTACCTAGAGACTTTGGTACATGTATCTGCTACCACTAGTAGTTGTAATCCGCCTGACAGCGCAGCAATCTGGTGCGTTCCATAGATGCGCGCGTACGTCTGTCCATCATCACCGCGCGCCGCCCTTCCCTCTCTTCCTCACATCATCATCTTCTCCACATCTACTCTCTCTGACCTCATCTAGCCTGCCATAGTAGTAGTAAGAGCTTCGGTTCACAGTTGACACACACGCACCGCCGATGGACGGATGATGCCCATGCTCACCGTCCTCCTCTCCTCTCCTCACCGCCCTATACTAGCTATTTAGTGCTGCTAGCCTAGCCCTACTGCTACCACTACAGTCCAGTACATACTGACTGCCCCTCTCCCTCTCCTTTCTGCTCGCGTGGTCGTCATCCATCGTGGGCATCTCCTTCTCTTCTTGCTGTGCCAGCCTTGTACAACTGCCACTCCCACCCTTCTTCTTCATCTATCCCCCTTCTCCTCCACCGCCCTTTTCTTTCCCCTTTTCCTCACACCCCTCTTTCCAGTTTGTGCTGTCTGCTGTGCTCGCCGGCTGTCCTGCCGGCCTCATCTCTCCAATTTCCCCTTCCTCACCGGCCTCTCACCACGCCTCCACTAGCGCTAGTCGTCACCTCCATGCGCGCTAGCTCCACTACTCCCGCCCATCTCCTCCGATCCGCCTCGATAATTCTGCTGTAGCAGCAGCCTAGCCTGCCGGCTACAGCTAGCGCCGGGCGCCGGGAAGGCGCAAGATTCCGCCTTTGCTTCCACGAGCCACACCGGCCGGCATGCAGCCGGCCATGCCGGCACCATTCTCGCCTGTCGCGGGGACGCCCGCCGCCGCGGCGGGCCAGCACGCCACGCCCATCAGCAGCCGCCAGCCGCCGGAGCCACACCACCAGCAGCAGCATCATCAGGTTCAGGTGGACGAGCTCGCTGGCGGCGGCGGCTCGGCTTCCGCCGGCAGCAGCTTCGTCGTCGACCACGACGGCGTGTCCGCGGGGGGCGGCGACGACGGCGAGCGCAACGGGCCGTCCGGCGGCAACCGGTGGCCGCGGCAGGAGACGCTGGCGCTGCTCAAGATCCGCTCCGACATGGACGCCGCGTTCCGGGAGGCCGCCCTCAAGGGACCCCTCTGGGAGCAAGTCGCCAGGTACGTGCGTCGTCACTAGCCTAGCTAGCCGCCAGAATTCACGCCACGCCGCTGGCTGCTGCATGAAATCTCGCTGTCGGATTCGTTCGTTCCAGCTCAATTTCGGTCAGTTTCTTCGATGTGATGGAAGAAGTAGCCTGCAGCTGGTCTGGCTTCCTCTTCCTTCGTCGCCGCCGGCGCCCACGGCCACGACGAACACAGTGAATTTCCCAATTAAAATTAAAAACCATACACACATCGCTCTCCTCCTCCACTTTTCCACCACTTCTTTTTTTCTTCTCAACCTTTATATTTGTGTGTCTGTGTCGTGACCTCATCATCGATCGTCGTCTATCCCATAGTAGTGATACATGTAGTACTCCAAGTAGATAGATAAAGTAATACAACTACTCACTTCAGATCTGATGCCTGCAGATGGCATCAATCCCAACTCACAAATTTTATTTTCTGCATTTTATTCCAAATTGAGTATAGTAAACTTTCAACAAATAAAGATCTCTTTTGTGTGTTTTTTCTATAATACTCTCTCCCCCTGGCAATCCCTAATAATAACCAAATGGAAATTATACAGACTACTACAGGTAGATAGATGAGGAAAAGTAGATCGAACAGATAAAATTGTGTACTAATCGAGCTGGAGGATGGCTACTAGTGCTGTAGGTAGGTGGTACAAGTAGATGAGTAGATGCATATGGCGATGTCTCCCCCCTTTTTCTTGGAGAGCTACATGTGCATGCATGGCGATGGATGCGATCGTGATGGCCCTCATGACATGAGGGGGGCCGGGACGAGGTTAATTGTGGTGGCTGATGTGCTCTGTATGCTGCAGGAAGCTGGAGGCCATGGGCTACAAGCGGAGCGCCAAGAAGTGCCGCGAGAAGTTCGAGAACGTCGACAAGTACTACAAGCGCACCAAGGACGGCCGCGCCGGCCGCGGCGACGGCAAGGCCTACCGCTTCTTCTCCGAGCTCGAGGCGCTCCACGGCGCGTCCTCGCCGGCGGCGGCACCGCACCCGCCGGTAGTGGTGTCTCTCGCGCCGACCCCTGTGGCCGTGGCGCCACCGGCCACGGCCATTGTGGGCGCGCCTACCATGGCGCCGGCCGCCTTGCATGCCGAGGCGGCACCGCTGCCGACGCCGACGCAGCCTCGTGCCGTTGCCGCGGTGCCTCAGCCGGCTCCGACGACGGGGACTGGCAGTGCCACTGCTACCACCGCGCCTCAAGCAGGCGCCCCCAGCGACGCGGCTGCGGCATGCATGATGACGCCTGGCGACGTCAGCTTCTCCTCAGGCTCGGACGGGGAGGACACGGAGGAGACCGGTGGCGGCGACGGTGGGAAGCGGAAGCGGGACGACGGGGACGGTTTCGGCAGCAGCGGCAAGACGATGCGGTTCTTCGAGGGGCTGATGCGGCAGGTGATGGAGCGGCAGGAGGAGATACAGCGGCGGTTCATCGAGGCCATCGAGCGGCGGGAGCAGGACCGGATGATCCGCGAGGAGGCGTGGCGCCGCCAGGAGGTGGCGCGCCTCGCCCGCGAGCAGGACGCGCTCGCCCAGGAACGCGCCATGGCCGCGTCACGCGACGCCGCTGTCGTCTCCTTCATACAGCGTGTCACCGGCCAGACCATCCCGATGCCCATGCCCTCCTCCGTCGCGCCTCCGCCGGCCTTCATCACCGCGCTGACGCATACGCCGCCGCCCCTGCAGCCAACGCCTGTCGCTTCCGCTGCACCGGCGGCGCCAGCCCCAGCGCAGCCACCTTATCAGCTGTCACCCACCACACCGGAATCGCACACAACAATGCAGGTACAGCCACATCAGATGCCGTCGCCGAAGACGCATCCACAGGCGGGCAATAAGGAGATCGTGGTCCGTGCACCGCCGGCGGCGGAGTCGCAGGACACGGCGGGGTCCGGTGGCGGAGCGCCGTCGCCGTCAAGGTGGCCCAAAGCGGAGGTGCACGCGCTGATCCAGCTGCGCACGGAGCTGGAGACGCGGTACCAGGACTCGGGGCCCAAGGGCCCGCTGTGGGAGGACATCTCGTCGGGGATGCGGCGGCTCGGCTACAACCGGAGCGCCAAACGCTGTAAGGAGAAGTGGGAGAACATCAACAAGTACTTCAAGAAGGTGAAGGAGAGCAACAAAAGGAGGCCTGAGCACTCCAAGACCTGCCCCTACTACCACCAGCTCGACGCGCTATACCGCAGCAAGGCGCTCGCGTCGTTGTCGTCGTCTGGCGCAGCTCCGGCGGCGGCGGCGCCGCCGCGCCCGGATCAGCAGGCTGCAGCTGCGGCGCCCGTCACCGTGCTGGCCGCAGTGCCGCTGTCCCAGACGGCGCCTCACGGCAACGGCAACGGGAATGGGTGCGCGAGCAGGGCGGGCAGCTCGGACAATGGCGGCGGCATGCAGAAGCAGCAGCAGGCGAGCAACGGCGGGGGTGCTGCCGCCAAGTTCCCCACCGCAGTCGATGGCGCCGGTGGGAATGGCGTTGTTGCGACGAACAAGGTAATTGATTGATGGATCAAGTAGCATGCATGCATGCATGGTGTCGTCAATCGTTATAGCCACACTTTTGGCGATCCGATATGATCGACCAATCTGGTTGGTGACCGTGTACTGCTTGTTACAGCGAGAAGAAGGCATCATCACGACGAAGGAGACGACGGCGGCGGTGGAGACGAGGCCGCAGCCGGTGTCTATGAACGACAGCTACGTGAACGACGACGCCGTGGACAGCGACAGCAGCATGGACGAGGACGACGACGAGGACGACTTTGACGACGATGAGGAGGGCGATGTCGTTCGCGGCGGCGGCAACAGCAAAATGCAGTACGAGATCCAGTTCCAGCGGCAGCAGCAGAACAACCAGAGCGGCGGCGGCGGCAGCGGCGGCGTCAGGCCGAACGCTAGCGGCGGCGCCGGAGCCGGCCCGGCAGCGACAGCAAGTGGGTCTTTCTTGACCATGGTCCATCACTAGCTTGCATCCATACATGCCAAAGCGTACAAACTTGCTGTGTACGTGTCCTTGCGCAGGTAAAAAAGTGGACACCGTGCATGAACACCGAACACCATGCATTTTACTCTTTTCGATCCATGGACACCAAGCTCATTGTTCATCGTTTCATCTCTGGATCCAATCCTGCACATACACATGCATGCATGGGCACGTGAGATTCACCGTACATATATACGTATAGATGGTGGTATTGGAGGAGGAGGAATGTACGCTACTGTGGGGTACATACATACCGTGTGTTACTGCTATATACTACAGTTGTATGGTACAGCAAAGAGACATCTTGAGCTGATGGAAACATGTGCTCATGTGGGAATTTCTTTATTTTTTTTGGGGTATACTTTTGGGCCTTTTTTTCCCCCTTTTTAAGAAGAGTTGTTACTGAACTGTCCATTATGTAATTTATAAATTCGTTATTACATATACTGTGGTTACATTGTTGACTGTTAAATTATACTCTTATATTTATGTACTAGTAATTAAGTTGGTAATTTTAAAATCCTTGAGGTTCTCCGTGTAACAACTACTCTACTGGTTTACCTGAGCAGTTAGAGCATTTGCCTGTCACTTTTTTTTTTTAATCTTTTAACTTTAGATCAGGATGTGCATGGTTGCTCGATCAATCGGTACGTGGTTGCATTAAAATACAAACTGAGTTGCGTGGTTATTCTCTTGGGATCCAAAGCGAGGTTTAGTTTATATTATTGTCAATTGCAACTGCCATCTTTCCCCTTTAGATCCCATAGGGCTAAGTTCCAACTCTCCTTGATTAAAAATGTAACCGTTGGTACATAACCTGACATGTGTGTGTGTGTGTCAACGTCAGTTTACAAAAAAAGTAAAGGTAGAGAAGCTACCCAACACGAACATGCTGGACTTTCATGTGTAGGTTCTTATATAGGCATGCGTATACATAAGGTGAATGAAGTTTTACCAACTACGGATTGGTTCACTTCTGCAGCTGTACTTGCACATTCTGGTTTCAAACCTTGTCCCTTTTTTCATGGAAAATAAATAAAAACTTTCTTATTACTATTTTCTCTATGCTAAATCTGAGCCATTTTGGCTTTTTAGATATATAAAAAGCTTTTGTTATGCATCTAAATATACGTTACATACACATATAGTAAGAACTATACCTACAAAGAACCAAAACTGCTTACAATTTAGAACGGATGGAGCACTATACATCCAAATATTAATTTGGATATGGTGGGTCTTCTCACATTTCATCGTCTTATGCCTTTTTTGCCATAAAAAAAAAAGAATACAAATATAATAAAAAAAATTACTCATCGATCTCTTCTATAAATTTACTTAAAATTTAAAATCTTGACTTAAGATATACGTATAACTCTATGAATGATTTATTTAGAGGCGATTATATTAGCAGGGAGTACAGTATATATATCAGAAGTAATTTATATTATATTCATGAAACTTAAGTAGTACTAACCGGGACGATGGTCTACAGCGTGACGTGCATATGAGGCAAGGAGGAATGCTGGGGGACCTCGTTGTTTGTGCCAGATTTGGCAGCCTTACGAAGCGGCTGCGGCTGCGGATGCAGGCCAAGTGGTGAGTCAGGTCACTGCTGTGTGCTGGAAAAAAATGTTCTTTTTCTGTGGGAAACAAAATAGCTGTGAGATGGTTGACTGCTTTTATGTGTAGTTATTATATTTAGTTTACCTATCACTGGAAAAATGCTGCTGCTTTTTTTTTATGGAGGGAGTCAGCTGGTAGTAAGATCTCGATAATTGCTTTTTATCAGCTAGTCTATTTTGAGCCATTATTTGGACTATTTAGATGTGGAGTTTGAATCTACTTGATCTAATTTTTTTTTTTTTTGAGAAATACTTGATAATAGCTACTCCGACTATTAGTTTATGACGTCGTCTTGGGTGTTGATTTTTTCCTATATTGTATCAGATAGTCATTGATCGAAAATTGTGACCCGACTCTCGGCTAGCTCTTGGCAGGCCTTATTACTGCTTTCTGGTACGTCACCGTTGAATGAATTCCTCACCGAAATTCTTCAGCTTTGATCGAGAAATGGATAGAGCAGAGGACTGGCGTGCGTGCGTGCGTGCGTGCGTACGTCACAATACACACACACACACGCACGCACACACACACACCCACCCCTCGATCTCTTGCGTTTCATCTTCAAACACGCCTTGAATTGAATGGATTTCGCTGCTGGCTGGAGCGTACCGGTACGAAACATGCATGCACAGGCCGGCCGCCCGGGAACTTGTACGTGCTGCTACAGCCTAGTTGGGCTTACCTGTACCGCCGGTACATGCCCTGGTTTTTTTTTTCCATGAAAGAAACCAACAATTATTGGATCGAAATGAATTATGGAAGATGAAACTACTAATTGTTGCATTTTTTTTTGTACCCTTTTGTCGTTATGCGAAGCAAGAGAGAACAGGAGTAAGAGATGCATCCAATTTGTCTCGAGTGAATTGTGTCGGGTTGCCATTTTGCTGGCATGAAGGATGGAAGCATGGCTTGGATTAAATTCATGGTGGGCTAGCTGTAGGGAGCCAAACGCAGGTGCACTGCTTCGCGCTGAGATGGAGCATGACAATGGTGTATCTAGGAAAATTGATTACAAAGGGCTTATATTTTATTATCTTATATCTTTAACCCTCCATTTAAGCTTTTATGGGTACTGATTTATATAGAGGTCTAGAAGAGGCTCCACACTTCGACTTTTACTGCTCAACCAAGTATTATTTATGTCATGTTATCAATAATTATATAATTAGTTTATATATTCTTTTAGAGAAAACGGTTCGCAAGCACAAGGTGAGTAGCTCCAGCCTCGATCGATGCTCCATCAGGTAGGGAAGGGAACTCAAGTGCCCGCACGTATGAAAGTTACCAGCTCACACGTGTCCTGTCCACGCCCCTCGCGCACGCCACACGTGCTCCTGTCGTGACTCGCGTGGCACGGTCTCTCTCACTCACTCGTGCCTCCACTCTCGCGGTGCACACTGAGCTCTCTTCCTCTGCTCGAACTGCGAGGCAGAGTTGTTCCTGCCACCTTTTCAAATTGAATTGCAAAACGTTCGAGGACAAGAGAACAAGTATTTTTGGGATTTGCGTGCACATTATGTAGATAATAATAGTAATATACGTACTCCGGACAGCCTCTTAATCACACGAGCAAGAGGGTCGTTGGGTGATTGGCCGATCGCTTTGGAAGGCTAGCTTGTATATAATTATAGTTATAATAATTGCACTTGCCTCGCTTGTACGTATATAATATGCATGTCACCAATCACCATTTATAGTCATGTTATGCAAGCACTTTACTGCCCACCCCTGCTCAGAAAATTACATGGCAACTGTTCAGTAAATTGCTGAAGCTAATCTTTCTAGGCACTAGTAATTAGTAAAATTCAGTTACTACTGTGCTAGTAATATACATGGTAGCCTACTGCCACCACTCACCTACAGCTACAGTATCTTTCTCAGAAAGAAAAAGAAGAATAAAAAACAAACAAACATCCCGGTCAGATCCTAGGTCGCTGGTTGTGCTGAATGCTGACAGCAGCATCGTCTAAGTTTAATGCCATGCGGTTCAGTGAAAAACATGCCCTTTGTTTGCAAGCCAGGAATTGGCAGATCAAAATGTCCCATCCGGCAGGCTGTTTCCTCAATAAATCGCCACAAATAGTAGTTGTCCAAATAATTGTTCCTCATAATTTCACAGAAAGATACCACAACCACTACTACATACTAAGAAGATCTGGAAAAAAAAAAAGGGAACAGATTTGCAATCAGTCACACTGTAAAGCATGCACAAAAAAAAAAAAAACTGAAGGAAACAAGAGAAAAAAGAGAGAGAAAGTAACAGATTTCGTTTCATTTCATCTACCTGCGTGAAGCATGGAACAGATTAAAGGCCCAGACAGAAAGGCACCTCGCGTGGCCAAGGCGACAAACTGGTAAAGGCAAAGGCCATGGAGCATGGAGAGGGAGAGGGGAAAAAGAGGGGTGATGCCAAAACGATGGGGTCACAGACAGCGCAAATGATAAGACGAAGGGGGCGGGGTGCGCCTTGTTGATTCGGCAGCGTGTAGAATTGTACCAAGAGCCTGCATGAGCTGGTAGCCGCATCGTTTTCATCTTCATCTCCATCTTCGTCCTTGGGATTGGACTCACTCACCACTTCCACTCCAACAGCAGCGCCAAGGGGCGTTGAAATCGAATTGAAACACTTGCCTTTGCAAGGCTGCACGGCCCTGAATGATCGATATATATGCGTGCCTGCCCCCAAAAGTACAGAAAGGATAAACAAGATGTTTTAACCATCATCAGAGTTTGCTACTGCAAAGAGAAGAGATACAGAAAATTCTGTAGCAAGGAAAAAACTGGGCACACTAGATTTATTCATCTTGTCGAACAAAGAACACAGGAGATTATAACTGAAAGCTCCAGTATATATATATATAGAATTCAACGAAGAATGGGTATGTAATGTATCTAATGGGGCACAATGCAAATAAAGAGAGAGCGACTGAACCAAACCAAGCAGAATGAATGCAAGGCACCCATGCTGTAGATAAGCCGTGGCGATCATTCACTTCGGAATAAAACGCCTCATCAGGTGGGGGTCCATTTCAGTGCTCCTCGACACAGTACAGACTAACAAGTGAACCATTATTGATATTATATATGGTCCCATGACGCTGGATGGAGCGCTAAATTATAAACGCCGATCTGGACATATCTTTCTCCCCTTGCCCTGCTTCAGTGAGCAAGTAAACGTCTACAGTCTTGCCAGGAAAGCCTTGTCCATCACGGACCACTAGAGGCAGATATTGCCATGCATCACAGTGAAATCTTTCGATTTGCAATCCCATTGAAGCTTGCCAAAGAGAAGCTTTAATGGCAACCGTTAGCATCAGAGTACATCTCCTTTCCACCACTGCAAAGCGTTAATAGGTGCCCCTGCTATTAACCGCATGACCTGCTGTACTTATTAAGTGGTGTTAGGAGTTAGGACCAAATGTTGACGCTCGACAGCGCTACCTAAGCAACAGCTATGAATATTGCTGACCGGTGTCCAATACGGGTATGCGGATCTTACTGTTTTAGTAACACCCCCCTCCCCCCACCACCCAAAAAACTCAAAAAAATAAATAAATCAATAAGCCACATGAAAAGACAGAAGCAAAGTATGCGCACCTTAACCTATTATTTTCCTCCATGTGTAGGGCTTGAAATGTTTCACATGTAGCCATTGGTCTCTGCCATTGATTTACACCTACAAGAATCAATGATAAATGCAGTTCGTTTTTTTTTTTTGACAATACAGCTGAAGAGCGTTCTGCAGAAAACATTTCACCAAAAGATGATCTGCAAAAGGAAAAAAAGAAGAACTCTTCGACACCATCCTAGGTACATAGCTTAGTGGTCTAAACAGAAATAGGTGAAGTTGCAGAGTACACTGCAACACATTAAATAAGCGCCACTATCTCACTTTAACGAATAAAGTAATACCACATCTTAAATAACAAATGTCCACCCTGTTCTCTCCCAATATTCTATGAGGATACCTAAGATGCATGAAACTTGATATCTCAAGTAGTCAAGTCCACCAATAAGCTGGTGCTCAGAGTTATTCACACATTTCGGACCTTCCAAAGTGATAAGGATCGTCTTGTCCAGGCCACAATAACTGCCTAATCATGTTGCGACCACTTATTCCCTGTTCCTTCTAAGGCCAAAGTGCAATGATTTTTTCTTAAATGCACCCAGATCCCTTTGTAAAATGTAAATGAAGTTCCAACCCTTACAACCCACTTAATAATACTATTATGGTACTATAGTACAAACATACAGATGACCAGTCCATAGCTTTGCCAACTAAGAACTTATCTCACCTTAACAATTGTACCAAACCGTTAGGTGATCATTTACTGTAGTTTCCATGTTCTGTATTCCTAAAGCAGATGCATATGCACCGTCAGGCAGCTTCTTCTGAGATTCACCCTACTAAAAGTGGTGCACAGGAGTCATTGAATATGTACACGATTAAATTTCCCCTAAAAGCATAAGCATGGAAGCCATTGCTGTGACTCAGCTAGGTTTAACATGAAAGGGATACTGCAAATAGTTGGTGTATGCATAGCGTCTCTCTAAATTTCGTAAAAGAAAATAAAGAAAGGCATCACTGTAGCCCCACTGTTATCTTTCCAAATGGAAAAACAAAAAAGGATAAAGAATTAAAGAGATAAAGTGGAAGTGGGGATATTAAGTTGGTGGTTGTTATTCCCTTGCCAGAGGAGTCCAGCCAAGATTGAAAGCTATATAGAAAATATACACTAAGTAACATGGACAGACATTGTTCCCATCCCATGTTACCCCCCATCCAACTGTTGCTCCCCACTTGTGTTGTTCTGCCCATCTTTTGCACATGGCCTCATAACTAACCCCATCTCGTTCTCACTTCTCCATAGTTAACATTGAAACTGCAATTAAAGAGATTGCTTGAGAAAGCAACAACCAAATAACATAAATAAGTTTATAATGTATGTACTGACTAGTTTCTCTATGAACAGAAACTACGGACGGTATAGGAAACAGTTCCATGCTGGTTAAACTATTCACTGTATCCACAATGGAACGGCCTATCTCGCTTCTCGCATCTTGATCACAAAACATCATGTTAGTTGATGGGCGATGGAAATTATGTAAAATATTCACTACTGGTGGGAGTTCCCATTCTTATGAAAGTGACAAGATTTATCACTTCACTTTGATGCCCATCTGTACCATCCTTCGTTTTCAGGGAAACTTTAAAACGTTGTCATCACGTCACCCATAAGATGCGAGAAGTATTTGGGTAAGAGGTCCAGGTATTAAGTTAGATAACTACAAAAGTAGATTATAAGGGCACAGATGGGTCACATGCCACGGTTATGACAGGGAAAAGGATCCCAAGGAGAACCATGATAGTAACTGGTTTTGAGAACCATGATTCAGTATAATCACAAACCACGTGAGTGGGATAGTCTTTTGAGATATCATTCCTATAGGCAAACTCACCCTTCTCATAGATTCGATGGTGAAAATGCAAATCAAGTTAAATAAAGATAGTCTTGGACCAAATCTATTAGCCCAGAGTGAACTCTTGCCACCATGGTTGGCCTTTCTTTTTTTTTTTCTTGAACATGCAGGGAGCTGCGTATTTATGTATTCAAGAAGAAAACCAGAAGGAAAAAGGAACTCCAAACACATCACAAAACACAAACTCTCACACAAGAAACCCACGTGACAGAATAGGAGCACTTTGAAAAGAACAGTGCAACCAAGTCCGATCTGGTGGATGGACTGATATGTCCATGTTTGCAATGTAAGCCCAAGTAGGTATCAATCAGCATATGCCCATCTAAGAATCTTGACCCAGAATAAACTTTGAAAAATCTAATTATCAAAGTATGAACTTGTCCCTGAAAATATTTTTTTTCTCAAACACGCAGGAGAGCTGTGTATCATTATATTAAGACAAAAAAAATGGTCCTGAAAATATAAGAAGGAAAAATCTGGACATGAATAGTAATGCATCCATAGATTTTGACATGAATTGGTGAATGCTGAGCCTGGCATGCTTTCTAAAGTATAATGTATATCACCTTTCTTAAGCATTCCAAACCAAGTTGGAAATCCTCAAAAGAAAACCACGTTGACACTCCAAGCAACAAGGGAGCAGAAATTTGATGCAAATGCAAGTGTGCTCCTGTTCAGCATTTTGCAGAGCCCAATTAACAAGCCTTTCAGGGAAACAGGTGAACTGTTGTTTCCCTAGCTCAAGAGAGTATATTGGCTCAAGAGAGGAAATACTAGACACTGAACATATAATTTGGGTAAACTAGAAGTAATAGCAATGCTTTCTGTTGAACAAGCACAAATTTGTATAAATACTAACCCAATAAAAATATATAATGACAAGACCCAAACTATAGATACACAAAACTCAACGATTTTAAACAATCTGCTGACAATAGACATTTCACATCTTATCAGTATAATGTTGGAATGCAATTGTTGTATCTCCATTTCTTATCAGTAAAAACTTGACTTGACTTAAAATTTGGAAGTAAATTTAAGTATTCTCTGTTA
Organism: Bothriochloa decipiens; assembly: GCA_023333625.1. Lineage (NCBI taxonomy): Eukaryota > Viridiplantae > Streptophyta > Magnoliopsida > Poales > Poaceae > Bothriochloa > Bothriochloa decipiens. Next base: position 94,145,217 of record CM041628.1, read on the forward strand.
TGTTTGAGCATGTACTACAAAGTTTAAGCGCTCCTACTATCCTATAGGGCTATAGGTACAATTTCTTGACCTTGGTACAAATTTCATAAAGCACTCTGATGTTAGCTTCAGAGAAGCTTGCTTACTTTCAAGTTCAGATTTGACTTAAAAATTTCAGATGAATAAAAATAATTAATTAGAAATAATATAAAGCTGAATAACAAGTGAACTGAAGTCTATATTTGAAGCAGAGTTTTGGTCAATACATGATCCTAGAGCAGCTTGTTTTTGTTAATTCTTCTTTTAACTTCAGTGCCCTCACAACTAAATTTTCAAGAAAACTGCACAGAAATAACTTACCTTGGCATCAGCCTGTATGATGACATTCTTGGGGCCCGACAATTAGTTAACCATAGACATATTTTAGTTAATGGTCGTATATGTTCCCATTCACTTGTTAAGGAAATAGCTATCAAGAACGAAATTGACAATGACAACACTTTCCACACAAACTTTAGAGCACTACAATGATATTAGTAGTGTGGCTGGCATTTTAAAGAGTCATGGCGGTTGCAATAAGGCAATTGACATCACGAACAGTAATGATAGAATCTCAGGAATGACGAAAAGGCAGCTACTGAAACCGTCAAAAGAGAGAAAATAAGGAGTCAGTACCGAATGACTGTGCAAATGGCAAGGTAATGAAAGTATATCAGAAGTGAGGAAGCAATGAAAAAATGTAACAACTAAAATATAAACAGTTGTCACTCAGAGTCACTAACTAAACAACGAGGTAATGCATAGCCATGCATCAACAGCTCAAATGTGATGCGGTGTCCATTTAACTGAGTTCAATCATTCAGGAATAATAAACCACAACAGTGAACACTGTAAAAGGCAGCAAACAAGACGTACTTACTAGGTAGCATAGTGGCACTGACTGGTGCCTACAGTCGAAATGTGATTAAGCTGCATAACTACACAGGTACACCAGATTCAATTGTTAATGTAGGTAGAAGACTTGGAACATAATTGACACAATCACGGTCAGAAATGAAGATGCAGGAACCGCAACATTGTTAACATAATGGAGCAGTTGAGCAAACAATTCAAACGATCCTCATCAAAATTGCGGTAACGTGAACATGCAGCAGCGAGAATATATCAAAGCGCATATCTGCACACAGCACTAACGTCGTGATGAATTGTGAGTAAGAATTTGCTCGCCAGGAACATTAAGACCTTCTTCTTTCATCATCTGTGGTGATTGTCTTTCGCGCTAGTACCTATGCAGGAGGGGAGTAATCTCGTGCTCACCCCTGCGCCCCCTCCGAAGCCCGTGCTCCGAACGGTGAGGAAGGAAGGCATTTCAATCTGCTCCGGCGGGAGGCGCCAGTGAGGATGAGAAGGGGATCGCCGCCTCGCCTCTTCGCGCAGCCAGCCGCTCAAGGAACGCCTGAACCCTAACCTCGCGGTCTCCATTGGAGATCACCTCTCGCTGCGAACAAGCAACAGAAAGGAGCTGCCGCTACAGATCAGTACCGGTCATGGTGGCTGCCTGCGCCGCTGCGCGTGCCTGGGGCGTGGAAGATGAAGCCGCATTTTCTTTTTTAGATTAGATGAAGCCGCATATGTGGGCTGTAGCGATTCGGTCTGGGCCTCTATCTCCTGCTCGTTTCGTATGTGGGCTGTTAGTTTCGGACCCAACAACTGTAGTAGAGTGTTCTTTGTGGATCTGAGCCTGCTTTGACGCATTTTCTCTAATTTCACTGAAAAAGGCCTTCCTATAACGGGCCTCAGCTTCATTGATTCCAACTTGTCTCTAAGTAGAAAATAAATTTGAATTGCTAAAAAAGCTACTAGAAAAGAAATTTGAATTGTTAAAAAAATACAAAAATAAAATTAAAAAAATATATATCTATAAAAGAGTGAAATGGAACCGGCATATCAGAGAAACCGTGCCAGATGGGGCTAAAGCATGTTGATTGAGAAGATCTCGAATGGAAACACTTAATAAGTTCTGGGGGCTTAATAAAATTAATATTTTGTTGCCCTATAGATTAGATTGTAAGTCCGAACAAGTTAGGTGCCAACAGTGCGCTTCACTCTATACGATGGAAGAAAGAAGACTTTTATTTTGAGCGGAATACTTAACATTTTTCTCCAAGATCATATATTTCTTTTTGTTGTTTCTAATTCAGGACCAGCTTACTTTAGACAATCACTCAATCATCATTCATCATATAAAAAAAAGAGCAACACTTTAGCCGACATGCCAACCCATCCCAATATGAAACCTAATAAATCATCAGCATTAATCTTCCAGATACTATTCTTTTAGCGCTATCCAATGCATCAAAACTTTGGGCCATCATTAGACATTCGCTTCCAAAATCCGCTGATGGGAGTAATATGATCCATCCTGCCAAATGCCAATAATGTAGGTAGGACCCCTTTACGCTCTTTTGTTCAGAGGAAATCAACGGAACATCAGAGCATACATACATCACATACATATTTATCTCTATTATACATCACACACATATTTATCTCTATTATACATCACACACATATATACATTATACATATATTTATCTCTAAGATTAACGACTCATGATATATTTTTTATAGATACAACGCCCTAGATTAAAAATCGTGTAGAGTCCCTTGCACCCCTCACGTCGACTCCACCCCCGCTCGACTCCGCCCCAGCGGCGACCAAGATGGAATCCCGCCATTGGTATTTTTTTAATACTCGACATTTTTTTTCTACTTCTTGGTAACCAGAAAAATCGCTGCACCTCTCAACACTAACCTTGCGCAGCCGCCGATGCCGCCCAGACTCCCAATCCGCCGCCGCGCTGGCCTCAAACCCTAGGTACGCCACTCACCCGACGTCCATAGCCAGGGCCAGGGAGTTCGCCCGCCCGCCGCGAGTACGTTCGCCGCCGCCACTGCGAGGACGCCCGCCGCACCGAGGCCGCAAGGACGTGAGTCCGGCCGAAGTGCGCCCGCCCGCCGCACCAACGCGGGGCCGCAACACCGCGAGGAAGCCGGACGCCGCCCCGCGAGGATGCCGGGACGCCGAGACGCCACGCCACACCACCACGCCGCCAAGCAGCGTCGGACGTCAGGGCCTCTGGTGCCAGGGCCGCACGCCGCACGCCGAGCCGCTGGACGCCGGACGCGGTGAGTTGCTGCTTTTCTTTTGCATATGAACATGGGGGCCATCATCGAGATTACTATTTACAGGGTGTTAAGTGGTCGGCGGTTCCCGGCCGCGGTCCTAGGCATGCGTGGCAGCGTGGAGTTGCAGCGGCGCTCGGCCGCAGGGCTCAGGTACGAGGGGTGGCAACGGCGGCGGTCGGCCGCGGCCTATGTGTGCGCTGGGCAGCAGTGGCCTCCTCCCCTCTCACACGCGCGACTCCTCTACCCGCGCCGCCAGGCCTTCAAGGAGCCAGCCGCGAGGCAGCCAGGCACCGGGCGCCGGCTGCCAGGGCGCCAGGCCACTGGGGAGCGCAGCCGGCGCAACAGCTTCCACCGCGCCTCCCGTCGCCCAGGCGTTCGCTGCCCACCGCTACGGGAGCCGGGAGGAGCTACGACGTATGCACGCGGCACCACGCAAGGAGCACGCGAGAAATAAGGCTATTGCATTGGCTCCGGCGTTGCGTACCTCCCTCGCGCCCCTGTGCTACCTCGCGCGCAAGCCATCGCCCATCCATTTGCAAGCAATGGCGACTTTGGTGATGCCCATCAGCTGCTCGAGGAATTGCCTGCAAGGTGGTCAGTCCTCTCTTTTTTCCTTCTCCATCCGGCAGCCACCAGCAGCAAGTCAGCTATTTTTCTCTAATCTCTTTCCGAAGGCAAGCACCAGGATCAGCCCCTGTTTTGCAGTCCAGCCAGGTCATCTGAGTGCTTGTATATAAATAATACCATGTTCTTGGATTCGATTATGCCATTTATCTTAACATATGTCCTTTCAGAATTGCCAATATTTCCTTTTATATAATTATTTCATTGTATTTTATATATACCATGACCATGATATCCACGTCTTATCTGCTGCATGATTTGATGCTTCTATCCTTTTTGTCTGAATGCCTTGTTTATGGATGAAGGAAGGAGGAGGTTGGACTGAAGAATATATGCATTCTTAGACACTGCTGGTCTTGGAATTTCGTTCTTACTTTAAAGGAAGGTCATATATGCATTCTTTCAAATGAAAATGTTCCAAAACTAGAAGCTGAAGGTGAAGAGATGGTTCAGGTATCAATTTGGACTTTCTGATGTCCATTATTATAAAATATTCCTTTAAATATATACCAGGTCAGTGGAGGCCTCTATTGATGTCCATTATTATAGTAGAGATTTGAGTACTCTATTGATGTTCCTATGCACCAGGTCAGTGGAGGCCTCTATGTTGCCAGACATACTCTGTGCAAATTGCTACAAGGTTCAAGCCCAAATTCTTTGAGAAGGTGTATGCTGCACTGTTAAAGCATTTCGATAAACACTACTCTTGGATGAGTTATTGCCCGCAAGACATGATGACTATCATATGATGCTGAGGTATATATCCAGTAAATTATTTTGTGTCTTTTGTTTAGCTTGATGCGTTAGTTCTCATTTTTCCAAAGCGCAAGTGCACAGCTCGACTCTAACTAAAACTGATCTGTACATTTCTGAAAGCAAGGAGCTTTGATATTGACAAAACAAAGCAAAGCAAATGTGGATTAATATATATGCATCAGTGGTGGAGGGAGTATGACATTAATATTGGGGAGGTTAGTAGCTGAGCATAATCATAAGTCATTTTTACCTGTCCAGCAACATCTACGGACAAGTGGTGGAGGGAGTATGACATTAATATTGGGGAGGTTAGTAGCTGAGCATAATCATGTTTGCAATAACTGGCATTGTAGCAAATTTCAGTCAAACAGCTTAGTAGACCATCTTGTTTCAGGGAGGGAAGATGCATATAAAAATTAAAGAGCTGCCATGAAAAACTGTTTTTCTTCGGTAGTATCTACCGGAAGCTGACTTATTTGATATGTGACATTATAACTTGTGCCCTTATTTAGATTCCCAAATTCACCCCTAAATTTCACTATGCAGAATTCCTATTCACTATCATATCAAAATGTCGGTAAATGCATGGAGTACTAAATATAGATAAAATCAAAAACTAATTGCACAGTTTTGTTGTTTTTACTAGACGAATATTTTGAGCCTAATTAATCAATGTTTGGATAATTATTAGCAAATAAAAACAAAAGCTACGGTACCGAACAGTGCCGGCACAGTGATTTTGCCGGCACCGATTCGGGTAAGTAAACAAGGCCTGTGTTGTTCTGGATTCAGTGCCTACGCTTGGTCACTAGAGCAATCTAGCTGGACCTGCAAGGTAACCAACTGTTGTCGGATTTCTTACATTACTATTTGAAGATTACTACCTAGCTGGTTGTTTATTGCAGATCCAGTACTCTCTATGACTCTGTCATTGTGTGGCGATGAGAGCTTGGGAACATGCTGATTTTGTGTTCCGTACTTGTGTCCTTCGTGGATTCGTCATCCAGTGGCCTCAAGTATGGTGCCCACGGCAATTGCAAGTGACCTGTAAACACCATGGCATCCAGGAGCTAGACATCTGCAGTTTTATATGAACTTGATTTTCCTAAAATGTAAGCCTTTTATTTCCTTCGTGCACAAGATATGGAAATTAGTTATTTGGAGTAATAAAGGGTCTTATTCAAAAGTGTTTCCCGGATAATATATATGCTCAAATATAATGTGTAGAAGTTGAACTATGGAGGAAAAACATTGGTTATTTTTATCTGCGTCCTCAGTATAGAACCGTAGCGTTAAACATTGGTTATTTTCATGTGCGTCCTCAGTATAGAACCGTAGCGTTAGCACGGGCAATGAGAATCAGAATTGCATGGACTTCTCCGGGCTCTTGTCGATTAAGCCAATCTTTAGGACCTCGCGAGCTTGAGGCAGCTCCGTAGGTTGATGCCTTTTGTCGGTGGGCACTTCGTCGCAGATAAATCACGTAAATTACGCTGAGTGCCGCTTTGGAATGCAGAACTTTTTTCCCGTTTATGTGTTTTTCCTCTAAAAAAATCGAACCTTGTAAAACTCGTGTACTCCTTTGAAATTTCTTTATTCTTGGCCTTAGCTTTTGTGTGTGTGTGTGGTCTTGGTGACTACCATCGTGTTCCTCTATAATCCTTTGTTTACTTGGGTCGTTATAACCGATTTGATTCTGCTTCCTCTTAAAGTCAATAAAATGTGTCACAAGAACACGTTTGCGAGATGGGGGAAAATTGGAGATACCATGCCCCAATGCCCCCACTGCACTATGCGTTTAGGGTCATTTGAATTAATTAGGCCTATAAATTAAACCAAATCAGTTAGGGTTAGCTAGCTAGTAGGCTGACAGCTAATTAAACGATTAACTTAAACAATACTAGCCTAACTGGCTTCCTATTTGGATAGGACAGAGCTAAAAATAAGTTGGTTAACAATTAGCTCTAAGATACCCTGTTATGGGCAATGTTATTCCCGTTCGATCCCGTCAGGTTAATTTTCTCTGTGCTTTTTAATTAACTCTTTTGTCGTAATGAAACGTGCGCTGGTGCGCAGAGTGGTTTTCAAGGATGAATTAGAAAACGAAATGAAATGCAAAGAAAAGAAATGGGATGGGGAGTTTGCAGTTGAATTCGGGCCTCCTCGCTACTCTTATACGCAATAAACCTTTTCCTTGTAATGAAACACGTGCAAAAACTCTTTTTCAAGGACGAGAAACGACGAAAGGCAAAGTAAGGAAAAGAAAACAAATGTGATGGGATGCAAGGGATGGAAAGCAACGGCGAAGTCGTCGACATCCCTCCAGAGGCGTCTCTGCGTCTCGGTTAAGATGTCCTCTTCTGGTATGGGTCCCAAACGAGTTTGTACTAGCAAATGAACAGGCGAGGCGACCACAACTAGAGAGCTAGAATTAAAGTAGTCCCTTCCTGTGATTCTGATGTGATGAGTGGATTTCATTTTGTACACGTCCGATGGCGACGTGCTGCCCGAAACCTAGCTAGCTAGAACCACCAATGCAAATGAGCAAATGCAATGCAAGCGGCGCGCGAGGCCTCACCCCTCAAGGCTTTAGGTCCTCTTGCATTGTCCACCATCATCGTATCATAATATCGCTTCTGTCTGTGGTTGTGCGCTTTATCCCTTTCGTTATCGGGGGATAAGTTAAGCTAGTTAGAAGATGGAGTTGCCTTTCACATAATAATAATAATAATAATAATAATAATAATAATAATAATAATAAT
>CM041628.1:94164910-94175645 GCA_023333625.1 Bothriochloa decipiens
CTCCTTGTAATTGGACCAGTAATATCAAGTGTAGTTTCATTCGAAGACGAGGGAATGCTAGGAATGTCCTCATTACATATTGACCATATCGAGTAGTAAAGGCAGTCTTTGGAATGTCTTCCAGGCGAATCTTAATTTGATGATACCCGGATCGAAGATCAATCTTGGAAAACACCTTCGCCTCCGCTACTTGATCAAAAAGCAGAGCAATGCGGGGTAGAGGGTACTTATTCTTGATGATTACATCATTCAAGGGATGATAATCCACACATAACCTCAAGCTTTTATCTTTCTTTTTCACAAAGAGGGCAGGACATCCCCAAGGTGACGAGCTAGGTCGGATAAAACCTTTATCCCGTAATTCTTGTAATTGAGTTTTGAGTTCTGCTAACTCAGGTGGTGCCATCCGATAAGCTCTTCTGGATATTGGAGCAGTACCAGGTTTCAAATCAATTCTAAACTCCACTTTTCTATCAGGAGGTAAACCCGGTAACTCATCAGAAAACACATCCGAAAACTCACAGACCACGGGTATATCTTTGATTTCTTTCACAGAAGTTGCACATACCTTTTCAACAGTCCTCTTAAGAGTTGAAAGCTGGATAAGAAGTTGAGATTTCAATTAGGTATGTTCATTTTCACAGTTCTATTTAGGATGTCTATCACAGCACCATGCCGTTTCATCCAATTCATACTTAGGATCACATCTATATCCTGATCCTTTAATATTATCATATCAGTGGGAAAAATATACCCACCCAAACTTATAGGCACATCGTGTACCATTTCTTTAGTACACATACACCCCCCAGGCGATTGTATAAAGAATTATTCTTTTGTCCCCATTGTTGGTATTTCATGTGTCTTAATAAATGTACCATTGATAAATATATGAGATGCACCAGAATCGAAAAGCAGAATTACAGAATGATCGGTAACAGGGAACATACCCATCATAATCGGTTCTCCTTCTGGAATTTCTCCAACCTGAGTGTAGAACACCTTGCCAACCTTCTTCTCATTTTTATTCTTCTGCACATTCTGATTTCCTGCCTTATTTTGAGTCTGTGGCTGTTGTGGAGCAAAAGCCCTGGGAACATAGGAATTATACTGCCTTGGATGCGGGCAGTATCTTACAAAATGACCAGTCTTCCCACAATTATAACATGGGTAACTTTGTGGCTGAGAAGTAGGGTTACGAATACCAGGGGCATTCGGCTATTGTGGATAAGGATGAGCAGTAGCAGCAGGACGGACAATTGTCTGTTGCTGGGCTTGGTATTGTGGTGGACGATAAGAAGGACGGAAATGATTTTGGGGATGATAAATTATTTTCTGGCGCTTTTGATTTCCACCAGAAAATCCTGACATCCCAGTTTTCTTCTTCTTAACTTCCATGTGTTGACGGTTCTTTTCTTCATAAGATATAGCAATATTTACCGTCTCATGGAAGGTAGCATTTGGGTTTCTAGTCATCATTCTCTGAATCTTGCTATTCAGACCCCTGAGGAAACACTCCTTCTTCTTGCGTTCAGTACTAACATGGTCAGAGACATATTGGGACAGGTGATTAAATTTGCCAAAATACTGCATAACTGACATATCACCTTGTCGCAGAGAAAGAAACTCTTTAAACTTTATAGTCATAATTCCCTCAGGAATAAAATGCGTACGAAATGCTTCACGAAACTCAGCCCAAGTAATATGATGACCTTCAGGCTGAGTAGCAACAAAGTTAACCCACCAGGCTCCTGTAGTACCTCTCAACTATTGGGCTGCAAACATGGGCTTCTGGTATTCGGTGCACTCAATTAGTCTGAACTTTTGCTCCATAGTACGGAGCCAATCATCTGCCCCCTATTGGTTCATCCGCTCTGGTGAAGATAGGAGGACGTGTGTCGGTAAAATCCACATAGGTGGTCTCATTCCTGTTATTCTGACCACAATTCCCCTGATGCGCATTTTGATTCTGATTCTGGGCCATCATGGTGGTTGTATTGACTAAGGCCGCAACTGCATTGGCCAGGGTTGGTGGAACTGGTGGAGGATTTGGGACATCACCTCCATCATAAGATGGACTAGCAGCATCACGAGAGCGAGTGTGAGTAGGCATCTGTTGATAAACAAACTATACTTTACTCACAAAACCTTATTGGATTTCATAAGCAGATATTACAGACGTGCAACACACTTATAATACATTATTTTTGTTACAACCGTCTGCACTCCGGCAAGACTTCCCACACCTACTAGATTTCAGAAAGCAGGGAAAAGATATATTATATATCTCACTTTCCAAACTCTTTACTCCTCCTCCTCACTATCTTCTACTGGGATTAACTCCTCCTCTTTAGGATTCTCTTCTTCTTCAGGTTCTTCTTCTACTATCTCAGGATCTTCTTCTTCAATAAGATCCTCTTCATTTTCATTTGCTACACCCATCTGGTTTTCTTCTTCCTCATCGATGACATCATCATCAATGGACTCTATTTCTTCAGGGTCTTCCTCTTCCTCATCTTGACCCATCACAAGACCAAGATCATCTTGGGCTATCTGTCGTTGATATTCAAGATCCAACAAGTTATTCAACCTCACACACTCATCATCAGCTTCCTCAGCATACTCCTCCAACTCTTCCACGTAATCCTCAAGTTCTTGCACATGACCATTTGCTGCATCTTCTCGTGCCCAAGCATCATTCCTTTGATGCTTCATATACCTCCAAGATCGCCTTAACTGAGTAATCTCAACCGCCTCTTCGATCCTATCAGCTTTAGCCCTCTCCAACTCAGCCCTAAGTGTTGCTATTTCAGCTTGCGGATCTAGATTAGGATTGTTACTGCTTTCGCCAATCTCGTATCTGGGGGCTAGTTGATGTCGAGGTACCCCTTCGGAGCAGTACTCTTACGAGGAGTTTGCTTGGTATGGGCCATCCTGAAGAAAGGTAGGTCATAAAGAATGAGGATAGATAGGGAGAAATCTGAAGGTTAGCATGAAAAGGATTGATACTACTTAACCCAAACCACTTTAAGGGAAAAGTATTTAAAACAGGTTAATTAAGCATGATGCATGATCGAACTTATGATCTAAGCATAAAAGATTTTTAAGCAATGCATATATATAAAGATAACTTTAACATAGGGCAATATAGTATGCTATTTCACCACCACACTTTTAGAAATCAGAATAAGGGTCGATAGAAAGGTTTATAGGTAAGGAATAAGCAATTTGGACCCAAAATAGTCAAGTAAAATTATTTGACTCAAAACTTTTTGAAGTTTTCACAAAGGAATACTACAACAACTCTTTTTAATAACGATCCGGCTCCGATACCAGCTGTGGCAGAACCTCCTAAATCCTATGGCCCACACACATGATTATTGTCTAAACAGACTCCAAACAACCATGAATGTTTTCCATAAAACTTAAAAGGTCTGTCGGGTAAATCCTGAATCATCCATGGTTCTCTGAGCAGGATCAATCATTACAAAGAGACATTGCAGTATTACAACAGTTTTATACAAATAATATACATCGGAGTAAAATAGCGAAATGATTACAATAACATAAGTTTACAAACTATTTACAAATCATAAGTTGGATTATTATAAACCATATAGCAGTGGAATAACAATATAACTTATTACATCAACCTTGATTATATGCTCTGCCCAAGAGCGAGATATCCTATTCGTCATCACTTTCCTCGACGACGGTCATGCAGCAGGATGCGAAGCATTCCTGCCCATGAGGCTCACCTGCAACAAGGGTTCAACAAACCCTGAGTACAAAAGTACTCAACAAGACTGACCCGACGAAAAAGAGGGGTGAAGACTCAGGAAATGCAGGCTAGAGGGACAAGGTAGGGCTTGCAGGAGATAAGAAATTTTGCAGAAAAGCTTGAAAGAAAGAAAAGCTGTCTTGTTCAAGATCAAAATTACCAACCAACTTCCTTCTTAAACCTTACTCATTATTCAAGTTGTTACTACGATGATGAACACTGATCGAGTCTTCTTCTCCGAGAAGCAACGACGATTCGAATTCATTTTCATATACCCAGCTAGGACCTAGGTCATTGATATACAGGAGACTCTAACTCCTAAGCATATCAGATGAACCGATATACCGGGATAACAACCGCAGTCATATATCACCACATGATACATGTGAGCACTTCGACCCAGTGTACCGATATACATGGGAACTTAAACCCACAGTATAACACACTATGACATATGTGGGGACTCTGGCCCACTATAAGTCACTCCATGACATACGTGGGGACTCTGGCCCACCGTATACCACTTCATGCATGTGGATTTTCTAGTTTCTCGATATCACCAGTTCACCATCGACACGGGACCTAGGACATCAACAGATGGAAACACTATAGAGGGACTCCATTTCCAATGCAAGTTAGCCGTCCGGACTCGATTTATTAACTATCATCATGATTTCAACAGATAAAGCCAAACTCATCTTTTTTATTCTTTTACTTTGAACACTTAATTAATTAAGCAGGGCTAAGCATTACTACGCATCTTTTTTTTAGGTAACAAGGGGTTATGGAAGTAAGACAGGTAATGCAGTTGGTGGGTTTTCACTCAACTCCTATTACTTAATGCAACATATCATAACTGAAGCGATAAAACTTTTATAAAATAGAATAGGGTTTGAATGCATCCGGGGCTTGCCTTGGTGGTCGGGGTAGACGGTCTCGAGTTCAGGATCAACTCCCAACTCCTGAGTCTGCTCTTCCTTGGGATCTGGTGTGACAACGTTAAACTCTCCGTTAACGGAAACTATACGATACAATGCTATGCTTCAACCTGATTGAATAGTAAACATGATGCTCGATGGACGCACAACCAGATTAAAGGCTTAAGTACAACTTTCCTTCACGGTAAAGTTGCAAGCCAACTAAAACATACTTACTAAGTTCATTAGGGTTAACTACATTATTTAAGAAAGTTATTAAACACATAAAATAACGTTAATTAAGCCCTAATGACATGATCCAGGTAAGCGCAAATAATTAATTAAAGTGCCAAAGGTCATTAGGGTTAATGACCCAAGGTCATCAATCAATCCCAAAGTCAAACAATTCCTATAATGATTAAACTTAATTAAAGGGGTTAATTAATTATTTAAAAGCATAAAATAAAGACATAAAAATTAAAGTTGTCTAATTAAGCTCCAAATTTTATTTTGGAAAGCTCTTGGCCTAATTAGATGGCAAAACAATTTTTAGAAATAAAAGCCAATTATTTTATTTATTAAAAATCATTGAACGTCCATTTTTCAATTAAAAGAGCTAATTTTAACTTATGGAAAAGTACTCAAATTTGACATTTCATATTTTTCCTAGGTAGATGACATCATAAATAACATACACAAAAAATTTTAGAATTTTTGGAGCTATACATGAATTACTATAATTTTCTAAAGAAAATAGCATTTAAAACATTTTCTAAAAAAAGAAAAAGGAAAAAGGAAAATCCTCCCGATGTTGACCGGCGGCGGCCGAGTTTTGACCGGCGATTGCTCGTCGACGGCGAGGTCTCCGGCGATGAGGTTTGGTCCTACGTGCTCAACTCGACTCGGCGAGCAAACTGAGCTAGCTAACGTGGCGACGGAGCGACGGCGACACCCACGCCGGCGGTCATGGCGACACGGCGGAGCTCCGACACGGCGGTAACGCTCACCGGAGCGATTTCCGGCGACGGCGAGTGCACGGGCAGGTGCAGGACATCAACTCGAACGCGTTGGGCCAGAAGATGGAGCTATTCTTAGCCCCTAGCTCAAACGGCTACGCGCGTGACGACGCTGGCAAAGCCATGCCGACGGCGAGCCACGGCGGCCGGACCCTACGGCGCAGAGAGGTGAAAATGAGAACATGGAGGGACGCAGGAGCTCACCACGGGTCTAGTGCGCACGCTAATTAAAGCTCGGAGTGGCTAAGTCGAGCTGTGGACGGCGGCGCTAATGGCGGCGGCGGCGCTCCGGTGGCAAGGATGGCGTCACGGCGTATCCTGTGTACCAGAGAGTGAACCACGGTGCGCATGAGGAGCAGGATAGCACGGAGAGCATAATGAGAGGGTTAAAGGAAATATATTTTCCACCTTGGCGGCGGTGGACGGCGACAAAGCTCGCGGCGGCTCGGCGACCGGTCGCGAGGAAGACGACGTCGTGCGGGCAGTTCAGACGGCGAGAGCGGGCACGAATTGGCTCAGAGGAAGCGCAAGGTAAAGGCGGAGCTTATGGCAAAAGAAATTGGATGGCAGTGCATCGACGGCGATGAATTTTGACGGTGGGGACGAGCTCGACGGCGGTGGCGGCAGAGAAGAAAAGAGAAGACGACGGTCGGCCACGCCTATTTATAGGACAGGGCGAAGCATGGACGGGCGACATGGCGATGGCGAAGCTTCGCGCGTCCAGGAGCACGCTGGCGGCCGTGGCATGTGCGGCGGTGGACGGCGGCGCGGCTTGAGAAGCCGGCGATGGCGGCTGACGATAGGTCTCAGTGCTGTTCAAGAAAATTTTAGAATTGCCACTCGTTTAAAATTACAAATTACTCCAAAATTTATATAAGAACTTGAAAATCTCCAAAAATATCATTTGTATAAATTTTCAAGAGCTACACTTTTCATTTAACTAGCATCCTCAAATTCTATTTGGATTTTGAAATATGAATTCAAATTCAAAAGGGGAATAAAACCCTAGAAACAAACATTTGAAATTACTTTTGATTTTTCAATAAAATTTGAAAATCTTCAAAACTATGAAATGTTTAACTTTTCAAACCAAACCTTTTTTATATACAAAGTTTTTCCAAATTATGCATAATTTTTGAATTATGGTTTTAAAATCAAAAGGGGACAATGCTAGAAAACTGTATTTTTAAATTTATTTGAAATTATTTTTGGAAACTTGAAAACTTTGAGTACAAACTTTGTACCTCTTGTCAATATCTATGAACTATCTTTTTAGAGTATCCCCAAATTTCTTATAGATTTTGAATTACAGAAAAGGGGATAAAGCTAAGTTTTGAAATAAAGGGTTTTTGAAACCGAATTCAAACTCGATTTGGTTTCTAATTTAATTGGTTGGTTATTAGTGATCACATACATCATCCAAGGCCATTTTTAGGTCAATGACCTAATAGTACCCTTGGTTGACCAAGTTGACTTTTAAAAATCATTTTTATAGCATTCTAATTTGAATTTAAATTTAAATTGCCAGACTCGGGAATAAGCTTTGGAATCCAAATTCAACTTCAAATGTGAAAATCATTTTTAGGGTTGAACTTAGATTTTTACACTATTCTTGACACTACTATAAACACGGTTTACACCTCAAGTACATAGAATATAAATCAAGCATTTGAGATGACATTCGAAAGTAGGGTTTTATTATTTTATGTGACAACACATTCCAGAAACACAATCAACCTATGAAATGTAAACTTATTTTAGTTAATGCATATCAAGATTGACCTAATCATGAATGCTTTGCAGTGCATATGATGACATGGCAGGTTTTAGTTAATATAACACCAGAGGTGTTACACTTCTTTAGTATTGGTTCAGGAGCTATATCATGGTGCAACAAAAGATAACCTACTATGGCATTATCTAGTACTGAAGCAGAATACCGGTCGGCGGCAATGGCAGCTCAAGAGAGCACATGGCTTAAGCAATTGATGGAGAATCTTCATCAACCTACGGACTACAGAGTAAGAATTTTTTGTGACAACTTATCCTCTATACGTCCAGCAGAAAATCTAGTTTTTTATGCAAGGACCAAGCACATAGAAGTCCATTATCACTACATAAGAGAAAAAGTCCTTGATGGAGAGATTGAGATGAACAGACCACCGACATCTTCACAAAAGGTCTGAACAAGGCAAAGTTTGAAAAGTTTCGGGAGGCACTCGGTATGGTCTGCAAGACAACTCTGGAGAGAAGTTTGCATTGAGGGGGAGTGTTGAAAGAAGCAACGCAAACTTCTTAAAGTTTCCCTACTACTCATGAATCAAGATATTTATAAAGAAAAATGTAGAATAGATAATAAAAAAATTAGCAAATGTTGTAAAATTTAGAAAATCTCTAGAAGGGGGACATTTGTCTTAAATATATGAGCCCTCTTGGCCTATAAATAGAGGGACCCCTCCTTGCCATGACATAGAGATATATGAGAGCATGGTATGTGAGGTGTAAGGGGTGAGTGCTAGGTAGCCACTCTTGTATAAAGTTGTTGTGTTGAAATAAAGTTTCGTTTCAAGTGTCAGTCTCCCGGTTGGGCCGTATAATTTTTAAGTACTTAGTGCCTAAGTTGTGATCCATCGAAGGTAGGTTCTGCCACCTGGGATCCTAAGGGTCTGGACTTTATCGTAGGTTGGCTCTGCCATCCGGAAGTCAGTTTCATCTGTTGGTAGGCTCTGCCATCCGGAAGTGAGAAGACGGCTCTACCGTCGAAAGGACCCTCTGCACTAAGTAACTAGAAATTATAATAAAACCGATCGACTCAAAGTGAGTTAGTGTTCTAGGCGTAGGTTCTCATTAGTGGGTATTAGGGCCACCACCAAAAACCCTGCAATCTTAAAGTGTGCGTATGGGAATAGTTTTTGAAAGAGATAGTTCTCTCTCTTATATTAAAAAAAATGAAATAACATATTTACATCTAACTCGTAAATCACTATTGAAGATGCCCTCGATCATTCTTTCTTTCTAGGTGCTAATACCATGAACACCATTTTGATTGGAGCATTGAATCGCCCTGGCAGAGACCCACACCCACCACTTGACCGTCTCCAACCAATATCCAGTAGCGTAAAGGTAAGTGATCGATGGTTTTTCCTCCTGCAGCGTGCCCAAGGATTAAGCTGTTTTTCAATCCAAAGAACTTAACAGGCAGGCTAAAAATCGCCTTTTTACACTGACGACCGGTTTACGTTTACTAGTACGGAGTACTTTCATTTCACGGTCACCGTACCTTTTGACGTCGACGTCGCGTTCCAAATCCCTACCTGGCCCGCGCGCGCACCCTGTGTGGCAGCCGATCGAATTGGCCGGTTCATGACTGCTCCTCGCCGGGGCCAGGAACCTACTATATAAACCCTCTCCTGCACCACGCACACGCGGCGCCAGAACCTGCACGAGTAGTGCGTCCCCGTCCTCTTCCAGGCTCCCCCACCGCCACCGGCCATCGGCAGCCGGTGCATGATCGACTACGAGAGGCAGCCGGCAGGTACGCTCGATCGATGCTGCTGCAAAGGCGCGGCGGCCTCCTCTGCTGCGGGTGCGGCGGCAGCGCGGTGGCCGTGGCCGTCGGCGGCCGCGCACCCTTTTCGGAAGACGACAACGCCGCCGATGGCCAGCCGCCCGGCGCCAAGAGCGCGGCCGGCACAGGCACCGGTGTTGGTGTTGCTGCCACTGCGAGGCAACTGTCGTGGGCGCAGGTGGAGGCCATGACGGGGGGTTTCACGTCGGCCGTCGTCGGCGAGGGTGGCTTCAGCACCGTCTACCTGGCCCGCCTCGCCGGGTCCCTCGCCGCCGTCAAGGTCCACCGCAGCAGCGAGCGCCTCCACCGCGCGTTCCGCCAGGAGCTCGACGCGCTCCTCCGCGTGCGCCACCCCCACATCGTCCGCCTCCTCGCCTTCTGCGACCAGCGAGACGAAGGCGTGCTGGTGCTGGAGTTCGCGCCGAACGGGAACCTGCACGAGCAGCTCCACGGCGACGGCAACGGCGGCGCGGTGGCGCCGATGCCGTGGGCACGGCGGGTGTCGGTGGCGCTGCAGGTGGCCCGCGCGCTGGAGTACCTCCACGAGCGGTGCGAGCCGCAGGTGGTGCACGGCGACGTGAAGGCGTCCAACGTGCTGCTGGACGCGGGCATGGGCGCCAGGCTCTGCGACTTCGGGTCGGCGCGCGCGGGGTTCTCGGCGGCCGTCGTCGCCCGCGCTGGCCCTGGCCCTGGCGCGCGCCCGCGGGTGCGCGCCGTGCTGGGGTCCCCGGGCTACGTGGACCCGCACTACCTCCGCTCCGGCATGATGACCAAGAAGAGCGACGTGTACAGCTTCGGCGTGCTCCTGCTGGAGCTGCTCACCGGCGTGCAGCCGTTCCGCGACGGCCGGCTCCTGACGGCGTCCGTGGCGTCGAAGCTCGCCGCCACCGCCGGCGAGCTCGTGGACCGGAGGCTGGGGTGCCGGTACGACGCCCGCGAGGCGGCGGTCGTGGTGGCGCTGGCGGCCGCGTGCGTTGGGGACAACCCGAGCCTCCGGCCGTCGATGGCCGACGTGGTCCTGACCCTGGAACAGCTGCAGCTGCAGCACGGCGGGGCCTCGGTTGTCGTTTCCACCGGCGCCGGAGGGGAGCTGTATAGCTGTAGACCGTGACACGCGTACGTGTGGCGCGCATTGTGGCCGTGGGATGCGATTGCTCATCTTCTCTGGTATTTGGGTTGGTGAGGAACAGGAGGCAGTGCTGAAGCCTACCAGAAGAACAGACATCTGGTTTGTTTGGACAAGGACTTGAGTGGACGGATCGAGGTGGAGGATAGACCTTTATTTTCATTGCATTTCTCTGGGATTATTGGGGGTTGATTTTCTTATCTTTATTATCTGGGATGATGGGTTATATTAGCACCTAATAGGTCACCACATTAGCCAACAAATTTAAACGAAATAGAAGGAGGATGGAATTCTCGGCCACTCCAACCAAGTGTGTATATATATATA
>CM041628.1:94177820-94199244 GCA_023333625.1 Bothriochloa decipiens
GAGGATGGAATTCTCGGCCACTCCAACCAAGTGTGTATATATATATAGTAACTATTGTACGTAGATAATGTAAGAAGAGTCCCTTCTACTTCTTCCATCATGCATGTTCGTTTGTGTTGCATGTATATATTTGTGTACAGACTCCTGATCATGTACATTACTGTATATTCTGTGAATTTCTGTTGAATACATATGTACGATAGTGTGTACGCGTAGCTAGTTTGGAGGTTATTGTCACGTCGTGATCGGGCACATACTAGAGATGAAGCCGTAGTATTCTCAATGGCAATGTTCCACCTAACAGTTCTGTGAGGCAGGCTCCCATGAGTGCTCCAATGGCATGGAGGAATATTAGTATTATTGTACTATCAGTTTTGTATCCTCCATCTCGTGTCGTCGGCGTCGGGCCTCAGCTCGCCGTCGTCGGCGTCGTGGTGGTGGACTGGTGGTGCGCGCGCGGCGGCGTGGTGGGCTGGTGGGGCATACGTCCCCGTCGTGACGAAAACACACAGCCAAACCACCGGGCGGGGAATGGCTGTCACATCGCATCGCATCTCTGACTCTCTCTCGCCAGCGACCGGCGGCCGGGCATGGGATTTAGTCTATGTTGTGCATTGCACGCCCTGAACCTGAGGATGTGGTTGTCGTTTCATTTATTTGTGTAATCGATTATTCGATTCGATAGGATTCCTCGCTATAGCTAGCTCCATGGCCTTCGATCAATTCAATGCACCGTCATCCATGCATGATGATGCCATGATCGATCCTTCTCAGGCTGAGATATGGATACGTCATCATTTGATCAAATAAGTGTCGTTAGGTTCACCATGAAATATATTTTCACAGTGGTAAATTTGTTCATACTATCATGTAGTAACTTAGTAATAAAAAATTAAAATACGTAAGCATTAATTAATCAAATACAGTATAAATGTGCAGTCTTTTGAAAACAAAACAGAGGTCAGAGGGCGCCGCATCATCTCGTGACGTTGCGGACTTGCGGTATCTCGGCCGGCCGCTAATCGTAGCATGCGGCGTTACATTTTCTGGCCTGGTCCGCCACCGCCCCGCCGGCGCGGTGATCTGTTTGGCTTGTTCGGTTCCGTTCGGTGGGTCGAGGACTCGAGATGCATGACGACGAGTAGCTAGAAAAGAAAACTTCGTGACGCCGCCGCCCAGTGGCTAGATACACCTCAACCACCACAATGGATGGCGTACGTCTCTAACTAACAGTTTATTAATACAAATATATGATTAAAATTCGCTAACCGTGTCCGTGATGTCATGGGCCTGTCGTCCTGTCCTTCTACATATATTATTTTGCAACAAGGTCTATGGGAATCAATTGGCTTTATTTTAGCCTATATATATATATATATATATATATATATATATATATATATATATATTACGAGAGATGTCGTTTAGTTTAATCAGGGATGGCTAAGCTACACCAATTTGCATGGCTTTTATTAGATAGCTAGCAATCGTTCAGTGCAATCCCCTTATGCTCGGGGACATCTTTTGCACTTGCACTTGCTTTTGTTTATCGCCCTTCTTTTCATCTCTGATGGTGATGGCATCAGCGGCTGCTTGGACCACGCATCTCACACATCGTCGGTCCGAATGGTTCATGATGAATAGGCGTCCATTTTCTTTTTTTAAAAAAACTACCAATATGGTGTGTGTGTGTGTTTTTTTATCGAACAGGAGGGTTTTTTGGCCCTTATTAAAAATGAAAGCGAGGGGAAAAAAGGTTCTGTGTAAAAAAACACGGAAGGTATTAACATATGCGACCTCGATTTAATTGGTAAATAAACTATATAAAAATACGTTTCAAATGTACACCTCATCTTAATTACTATTATTTTTTCGAAGAGCCACCGATAAGAACATGCCGGGCATGTATTAGTAGAGAAGAAGTTGTCTTGTACTAAACGTAGGGTGTGATGTGCTTTCTAGCGTTGAGAAATACTGTACGTACTAGTTGTGGTAATCAAACAAGCATTGACATGGAAACAAGTTGGATCGGTGTGGAATATATAAGGCTAGTAAGATCGTGTCACGGTGTCCATATCCATATCGAGCCTGTACATTGCAATTGCAAAAGGGAGCACGGTACGCGCGCGCATGCGTGCCTAGGCCGCGGAAGAGGCGTGGCGCGCGTGACGCGGATCGGCAAGGACGACGTGCACGGGCATGCAGCCCACGCGGCGATGATCTGCCACAGGTTCTGCCATATCCATGTGCGGTGGCCGTGAACGCACCACCACAGAGAGACACACAGCCCACCGCTTAAGGGTTTTTAATCGGTCTGTATCTTTCGCAAGCCTCGCATCCTCGGACGTATTTATTGGAATCTTTTTCCATGTTTAGCCAATAAAACCCATATCTGTGTATCAGTCATCTCATTCTTCTACCCGCTTGATGTGCTCCAGCGATTCTTTCATGGACCTCAGCCATTACCAATAAAGCCCCCCTTTACCTTCTCTTTCTATTCTATAAAAAGGCAAACATCTAATCTAGGGCCTCGTTTAGATCCTTAAATTTTTTACCAAATTCATCATGCAGAATTTCTATTCCTCGTCACATTAAAATATCGACACATGCATAGAGTACTAAATGTAGATAAAATCAAAACTAATTATACAGTTTAATTAAACTTTACGAGACGAATATTTTAAACCTAATTAGTCAAAGTTTAAATAATTTTTATCAAATATAAATAAAATACTATAGTACGTTAATTTGACGTGGCACCGTCAGAATACCAATACGGCGGTGATCAAAACACGGCCTAGCCCGGTCGCCTTTCTACGAAGGCGAGCAGCCCAGCCCCCTTGTGGCCGCTGCGACGTGCGAATCGACACATGGCGACAAGATGCATATACTTTTTTTAGAGTACGACACGATCACCTGCCAGATCAGAAAGCCAAATGACGTTCTCACCACCGGTGGCGTATGGACCGACCCACAGTTTACTCGATTGGGCCCGTGGGCGACGAAGCGGAGTAAGCGTGGCGGCCCACGGAGAGCATGCAACAGCTTATGGGCTTCCTTCTGCGGGTGTCCAGAGTCTAGCAGGCTTAATAAGCTTACAACACAACAACAACAGATTAATATTAATACACAACACTGCATAATTCCACACCGACACCATAATTAAGTTTAAAATAGCAGCTAGACAGGTAAGACATTACTGAAACGAGTTCCTTGGCCTTACACAACACAAAGACATACGGAGTTTTGCATTACTACATTGCCACAGCCAGACCAGTAATACTAAAAGTTTCTGATCAACTCCTCCCTTTGCCTGCGGATATCAGCTGCAGCCGCGAGCAATCCAAGGGCAACACCAGTGGCAGCACATGTCCCCAGCCACAATTTGCCGTACATCTCATGACGTTTGAGTTCCTCCATGGCCTCGCTATCAAAAAGGGACGACGGAGAACAAGTAAAACATTACAATCATTCCGTTGAGTTGAATCAAATGTGGATAAATAGCGGTGCCTTTATTATGGTGAACCTCCCGGCCCTAAGCTTAGCACGAAGTAAAAGTATAGCTATCTCTTCTTCTTGTAGCATCTTGGCTGCAGCTTTTGGATACTTCCGAATCAACTCATCCTCAACATCAACTTTAGGTCCAAGCTTAGCACGAAGTCTAGCTATCTCTTCTTCTCGTAGCACCTTTACTGCAGTTTTTGGATCCTTCCGAATCAACTCCTCAATATCAACTTCAGCTCTCAAATGATAGCTGGTTAAAAAGAAAATCAGAAACAAACCACGATTACAAAGGCCACGGAGGGGAAGGGACAACACGAATATAGCTGGCAACACACACACACACACACACACACACACACTACGCCACACATATGGGCTATTTGTTGAAGATAAAATTGCAATGTTGAGGGGTAGCTTATTGCAGCGTTCACCAAGATCGTGTTGCTTCCAAACGTTACAGATGCTAACAGAATAAGCTAACAAATGATAAGACAGACAGAACTTCTACATCTGCCTAAAATCGATCCTGTGTTCAGCACTTATCCAGTTTTTTCACTCTTCTGCCTATAAAATGTCTGCTTGTCACATTTTCCCCGTAGAAGCCATAGAGAAGCACACATTCCATAGTTTTACTATAACAGAGAAAAGAATTTTCTCGCACTCCATCATTATAGAAAAGAAGAAAACTTCTCACATACTGTATGTGAGAACAAGCTGGGGTCAAATACCCCTTGGTTCAGTTAATCCCTTCAGAGAGGGATTGGAGGGGATTGATAGGGGATTTGATCCCTCCAATGCCCTTCATCAACCCCCTTCAAACCGAAGGAGGGGTCTGGAGTCACACAGGATTCGTTTATGCTCTGGAATTAAAGCTAATTGTTGGCTATTACAGATGCTAACAGAATTCATCATAAGCCACCTGCCTAAGATCCTGTTTTCAGCACTTATCCAGTTTGTTCATTCTTCTGCCTATATAAAATGCCTGCTTGTTATATCCACATATCCAACAATCACGTCAATTTTTTCCCTAAAAGCCATAGAAGCATGCATGCCATTGTTTTACTAACAGAAAAAAAATTACTCGCACTTCATTATACAAAAGAAGAAAAGTTCTCACATATGTGCTAACAAGCTGGGGTGAAAACCCCCTTGTGTTCAGTTAATCCCTTCCCCAATCGAGAGGGCATTGAGAGGGGTTTTCACTTGTTGGGGATTTGAACCCTCCAACTCCCTTCAATTCCCTTTAAACCAAGGGGTCGGGAGTCACACCGGATTGGTTATGCAGCGCATCAAAGTCCTAGTCAATAAATAAGTTACCAGGCAGCCATATAATTATGCTCTGGAATTAAAGCTAGTTCAAAGAAAATGAAAGATATGTTGGATTGGTGAAATCATGAAGCTATCGGATTCTGTATTTCAATTATCTCGATCGGTAACGGGAACGTCCGTACCCATGTCTAGTTGCGGAGCAAACAAACAGTGAAGGTCCATGATTCGATCGAAGAGAACAATAATTGATTGCTCGGTTCGTACGTTGATCGACGATCCAGATGAGAAGATCGACTCACCTGGGACTGGGAGGGACGGGAGGTGAGAGGTCGAGAGCCCGCGACGGCGACATACGGCTTCCCCGAGCCCGCTGAAGATTGGGGATGGGAACCTCCTAGCCAAATAGCGCAGCGCCATAGCTCGATCCGGGGAGGACAGCGCGAGCCGCGAGGTAGGAGATGTTAGAATCACCCGTCGCCAGGGTTTCGTGTAGCTTTTCTTTTATTTATTTGATTTGAGGGGATCGTGTTTTTTTTTTTTTTTTGAGAATTGGGATGTGTTTTTTTTTTCGAGGAAACTCTTCCTTCCTTGATTTAGTTGCGGCGGGCCCGTGGCGGCCCACGCTGAGATTGCTATATGGGCTTCTGCCGGCTGGTGCCCAGAGAGTCCAGCAGACAGAAGCAGTCAACCACAAGCAGCCCGCGCCGGCGCCGCCCAAGTCAAGCCTCCTCGCGTCGCGTATCCCCCCGGTGGCCCGGTTCGCTGACTTCCCTCGGCTCCCACGCCCCCAATCGAAATTTGCCCCACGAGCTGAGCTGCCGGCGCGCGACAGGCGGCACACCCATGGCGACCACGCTCACGCCCACGCAGCGTTACGCGGCGGGGGCGCTGCTGGCGCTGGCGCTCCGGCAGGCGCAGATCCACCAGTCCGCGCCCCTCGGCTCCGGCTCCGGCTCCCCCGATCCCGGACCCGACGATGAGGAGCGCGCCAGCAGCTCCAGCGGGAGCTCGTCCTCCACCAACGCCACCATCAGCAGCGGCTCCGACACCGCCTCGGGCGCCGGCCTCTGGACGCACGACTCCCGCGGCCTCCTCCGCCCCGTCTTCAGGTGCCTTGCGTGCGCTCGCTTCGCTCCCGTCTCACTCACTTATTGCGGCCCGTGCCTGCTGTGCTCACGTGCGTGCTGTGCTGTAGGTTCCTGGAGATCGAGCCCGTGGCGTGGGCCGGGATGGAGGAGACGGCCGCGTCGCCGGACGCCAACCATCACATCGGCGCGGTACGGCCCTTCCCTCCCTCCCACCCGATCGTGTTACCTGTGCTCACCTACTTACGGGTTGCAGTAGTAGTTGGGTTGGGTTTGGGGGCGTTACTGTCGCGGGGCTCGATTTGGGGGTTCCGTTGTTCCATTCAGAGCACCATATGCTTGTATTTGCAGGGTTCAACCCCATCCCCATCAAATTGCTACCAAATCTCTATTGCTGAGCTATTTAATGACCTCTCTGTACTGTAATGCGGTTCAAACATCAATGCCAATGCTGTGAACATACCTGCCCTTTCACAATTGGGTCTCATTTCACTCCGCGGTTTTGCAGTTTCTGAGGATACTCTTTGAGGAAGACGCCGAGAGCTCTTCAGACAGGCTGGAGCAGGAACACGCCTTGGCGAAAGCAGTCGATGTGATGGTCATGAGCTTGGGCAGCGACACTGCACCGGACGAGATCAAAGACGAGAGCAAAGATTTCACGGCTTGTACCTCTGGGACGGTGGAGTCCCCAGAGGCAGGCTCATATGAGAACTTGCTTGGAATTGACAAGCTGTCCTTGGAAGATGTCCCCGTGAACGATCACCGCAAGATGGTGTTGCTGTATGCGCTTCTCTCCGCCTGTGTCGCCGATAAACCCATCTCACAAGAGAAAGAGGACAGGAAGTCATCTCACTTCAGGAAGGGTTATGATGCTCGGCATCGTGTCGCTCTTCGGTTGATAGCAGCATGGCTTGACGTCAAGTGGATCAAGATGGTTAGCACAAGTTATTTCTTCTTCTCAGTGTGGCAGAGTGAAAGTTGATGGTGCTTAATCTCGACCAAAAAAGAAAGCCCTGAGAGAAACTCATAACTCATTCGTATGCTTGTATTTCCACATAGCTCGAATTTGACTTGTAATCACAATCCTGGCATTATAGGAAGCTATGGAGGTGATGGTCGCATGCTCTGCCATGGCTGCGGCTAAAGAACAAGAACAGGAGAGTGCAAACGCATCACCGAAAAGCAAGTGGGAGAAATGGAAGCGTGGGGGAATTATTGGTGCCGCTGCATTGACTGGAGGAGCATTGTTGGCTATTACTGGGGGTAGGACTGCATTCCAGATATTATGTCTAATGAAATTCTGAAAACATCTTGGCATCACTTGGACACTACACCAGGTGATTCATATGCTCTCGCTCTTCGATCCTACAGGATTAGCTGCACCAGCCATTGCTGCAGGATTTGGTGCTCTAGCTCCAACACTGGGCACACTTGTCCCTTTCATAGGGGCAAGTGGATTTGCTGCTATGGCTGCTGCGGCAGGATCTGTTGCTGGCTCTGTGGCAGTTGCTGCCTCATTTGGAGGTTGGTATAAATGTTCCTTCGAAACTCTTATGCTATTATCTGGAGCTCCTATTTCTTCATTAGATATATGTCTTGGGCAGTCTAACAATCAAGATTTGTTATAAGTTAGCAACAACTTCAAATAATGAATATGCACCCATCTGTATAAGCGCCGGCACATTTATAAATTATTAAAACTGTTCCCAATGAATTTCCTGTACATGTAATGCAGTATCCCAAAAACCGGAAATGCGCCGTGCGCGATATAAAAACTCTTCTTCTTAAATACAAAGATGCGCAAGTCTTTTGCGTATCCGAGAAAAAAAAAGGTATCCCAAAAAAGAGATAGAAAGTGGTGTACAAGTGTTGTGCTTAGCCTTTAATGTTCCTTGAACTGAATTTTTTTTACACATAGCTGCTGGGGCTGGCTTGACGGGTACCAAAATGGCAAGACGAATTGGTAAAGTGAATGAATTTGAGTTCAAACCTATTGGTGATAACCACAGTCAGGGTGTGAGTCCCTTTTCTCTCTGACTAAAATGCCATTCACCCATTTTGGAATCGAACTTATTTAGTCTTTGTAAATGTTGGCAATTCTTTCAGCGCCTTGCTGTTGGCATCCTGGTTTCTGGATTTGCATTTGATGAAGAGGATTTCTGGAAACCTTGGGAAGGACGGAAGGATAACCTAGAGAAGTATGGAATGTATTCTCATATTTGTTTTATGAATCCTAGTCACATATTTTACATCTATGCTATAAAGGTGGGGTATTCTTACTTACACTTTTGATTAATGTTTGACAGGTACATCCTTCAATGGGAGTCCAAGCATATAATTGCAGTGAGTACAGCAATACAGGATTGGCTGACATCAAGTAATGTTCAGGGTTTTGTTCTCTGCTTGTACTACTGTTAGTGAACTCCTTGTAATTAGTGTTCTTGTTGATTATGCAGGACTTGCAATGGAATTGATGAAACAAGGTGCAATGAGAACTGTCTTAAATGGCCTTCTTGCAGCATTTGCTTGGCCTGCTACGTTGCTTGCTGCTACAGATTTTATTGACAGTAAATGGTCTGTTGCTATCAACAGGTAAATGCAAACTCTCGTAGTACAATGTCTCATGTCAAACTGCCGACGTTTCCAATGTTAATATTTCCCCGCGCTGATTTACCAGTTAGAACACTTTAGAATACCTGTAGTGTACCTAACAACTTGTTCAGCTAACTGATGAACTGTATCCTCTCAGATCAGATAAGGCAGGAAAAATGCTGGCAGAAGTGCTTCTGAAGGGACTGCAAGGAAACAGGTAGTTCCAACTACAAAAAGTGTTATCGAGCACGGTAGTCCCCCCCTACTACTTTTTCCTGATTGTAAACTTCTCAGGCCTGTGACTCTTGTTGGGTTCTCGCTTGGAGCGCGAGTCATATTCAAGTGCTTACAGGAGCTAGCTTTATCAAGTGACAATGGTATCTGTTCTCTAGTTATAGTAATATAAATTTCATATGACTTTGCTCTTATGCCTGATGGAATGAATCAGAGGGACTTGTCGAGAGGGTTGTACTCCTTGGTGCACCAGTTTCAGTGAAAGGTGAGAGGTGGGAGCCTGCCAGGAAGGTACAGCAATAACTATCCCTTCTCCACTTAAAATGCTGAGATACCAGTAATCTTCAGCTACAAATATCACTTAACTAGCCTCTGCTTCGCTACAGATGGTTGCAGGGAGATTTGTGAATGTATACTCCAGAGATGACTGGATTCTGGGTGTAACCTTCCGTGCAAGGTAAACAAAATGGAATTGATTTCGAATTGGACAGTCATTGCTGGAACAGTTAAGTCGATATATTCACTGACTAATTCTCTGATGTAGCCTGCTCACCCAAGGGCTGGCTGGCATCCAGGCCATTGATGTACCTGGCGTTGAAAACGTAAGCATCTGGGTGATAATTCTTGTGTTTTTAGCGAGGTTTCATTTTTTTACTGTTTACTGTGCACGATTTACAGGTTGATGTTACCGAGCTTGTTGATGGCCATTCTTCGTACCTGTCAGCTGCCCAGCAGATCCTGGAGCATCTTGAGCTGAATACTTACTATCCTGTTTTTGTTCCCCTTCCGGAGGTCAGGAAATAGCAGATGTGTATAATTTGACGATAGCAGGTTTGAGGAAAAGATTTAAATATCCAGGAGGAATATACTTTCGAATTTACACAAAAATGTTACAGCTGTCTAGACGATGACTAATCAGCATCGGGAAGCAAATGGAAATGGAACAGTGGAAGGAACAAAATCATCACTGGCTGCTTTGTAGATTCTTGAGTAATCGTACAGTAGCTCTGTTGTTTCTTTCATTCCACTACGGAGTAACGCTGGAGTGGCTTGCACTTGAAAATAGCGATTCGATGAGTTACTCATAGATATAGAATGGATGAGGTACTTCTGTACAAAAAAAGGGGTGCATTTTTTGTTTTGAGAAGTCAAATAAGTTTATAATTAAATTGATAAAAAATATGAGCATTTGATAAAATATATTTTTAATAGTATATATATATTTAAAGTTATAGAATCTGTAATTGGAACTTTTTTGGGGTGTCGAAGGTGGTAATATGTACTCTCGTTATTATCCAAAAAAAAATATAGACATCTTTTTTTAATGAAATCGACTAATTTTCCTCTTTAGTCGCTCCCAGGGCCCTTCTGGTTTTATACTCTTTTTCAACCGGCCATTTATTTCGCTGCCCATTGTTGGGTTGTTTCACAAAGCCTCCATTGGGGCCTTCCGGGGAACAAGCCTCCATTGCTTTCTTCCCCACTATATTTATCAACGGAAAGAAGAAAAAAGGGGTGCCATATCTAAACAAGCTTTTATTTAAGATTTGTGCAAGTGCTGGGCTGGGTGCAAAGAAACAGAAGATGGGCAGTTAAACAAATGTGGCGAAAACTTTAACTAGGCAAATATGGTAGTTATATTATGTCATCTACATTGGGATCATTTTGATTCCCAGCTCATCAGCTCCTTGGTGCTCTCCAGCGGTTAGGGACAAAATTGTGCTGTGTTGATGTACAAGCAATTACAGGTTACAAAACTTGCTGGTCGCAAACTCATCGGGTGACCACTCAAATCGGATTCTGCACTCACAATGCATGAAAGAGTGACATCTCCAGGGTTATTCCTCCTCTTCGTCATCCTCCTCTTCAGCTTCCTTGAGCCACTGAGTAGGGTAACAAGTTGCAGAAAATCAATTGCATGAAGGCAATCATGACAAGATATCATCATGTTTGGATTTCAGTAGAGCGTACCCACATGGAAGACACAAGCACAGCAGACAAAAGATATGTCTACATGACACTAAAACCAAGTCAGATGATTCCATGAACACAGGTGAGCTAAAATTAAATCAGTCACAGACAAATGTTTGTCCCCATGGATGAGACAGGTTCAGCAGAGAAAATACTAATGCCACCAGGTCAGATGGTTCCATGAACACAACCGAGCTAAAACTAAATCAGTCACACACAAATGTCTGCCGATGGATGAGACAGGTTCAGCAGAGAAAATGCAAATGCCACCAAGTCAGATGGTTCCATAAAATTTAAATCAGTAGCATTCACATGGTCAGGTGCAACAATTCTATGGCTATAAGAAAACTCTTCCTAGGACTGAAATTATGCAACAAGAGAAAGATCAAAGGAACTATAAGTGAATGTGTTAGCTTCAACTGGTTATGTCAAACCATGTGCAGAAACAGAGTGAAAAATATAGGGTGGGTAGAAATTTTCAGATGACAGCTATTTTACAATTTCTTCGCTCTTTTATAGTATAGATAGATAGATAGGAGTACTGTAATATATTTGAAATTAGTAATCAAACCTGTGTCGTTTGGTATAGGATGATGATCTTCATTAGCACTGGCCTTTGCCCTTTTGCACGATAATTACGTTGATATTCACGATTTTTAGCCCGTCTTGCAGCCTCTTTATTATTGGACTGCCACCAATATGTTCTTGTTCTGTTTCACATTGCAATATATTTTATTACACATTTATAGTATAGACATATATAATAATAATATTGTAGTAACATAATTATAAATTGAACCTGGTTGCTTCGCTATCAGCACGCTACGATCAGAGTTCTCTTTTCGATTAACATCAGCCTTAGCCCGTAACCGTGCACGATAGTTACGCTGATATTCTCGGCTTCTAGCCTGTCTTTCTTCATCTTTATCATCCTCAGAAGCTTGTACTTCACGTTTCCTTTTACATCCAATTGAATTTATATTCTCCAAGCCGACTATATCATTGGTTGAAGCCATAGCAAGTTTTAGGTTGCTTTCTGCTTTCAAGAGCTAAAATAGATTAATCTATAAAAACATGCATAGCTGAAAGAGCATGGATCACATATTTTGTTAAGAGCAGAGTTGTAGGTGTCTAGGCGTCCACGAAGGCAACCAACCTGCTATACGCGTTCACGGTGAGTGTCGCGGTGGAAGCAGGGACCACGACGACAACTTCGAGCAAGGATCCCAGCCTGTTGCATGCAACGGCGGCAAGCGCAGGTGGATAGCTTCGAACAAGGATTAAAGCCACTTGCATGCAAGGCAAAGGCCACGAAAAGATTTATTGTTTTTGGTGGTTAGCGTGAAAGGCCAAGACTGAAACATGATTTTCTTTTTTTAGGCGTGGAGTTTGACTCCAGACAGGATCAGGCAGGATTACATGGCGTGGTTTCTATTTTTGACCGGACCCACTATGAGTGGGTACATTAATTTCGGGTGAACAAAAAATCCGAGGACATGAAATTTTGAACTAAAAAACACAAAGAAATCTTACATCTAACGGGACGGCCCACCTATAAAAAATCAAGGGGACTTGATATCCGTATCCGTTAGATCAAGATTTTAAGTCAAATCCAACAGCTAAAACATAGGATGGGTATGAATTTCAATGTAACGTGTAATTTTTAATTTTTTTGTTTTTTTATAGTATAGATAATATCAATATTTATATGTCTGAATAAGTTTACTAGCATGATTAATCAAATAATATAAACTTATTTGGTACCACAAATATTAGTAATTTTGTGTATATATATATTGGTTGGCTTTTGTTGACTCAAAGCCGAGATCGGCAACTGCAAATGAACTTTACAAACTACTATCCTCACCACAATTATGAAGCACCGGGATAAGAGTGCACCATCACAGGGCGTCAATCAATGGGCAAACCATTCCGTTCCACATAATCTCCAGAGCAAAATTGTAATCATGCTGAACATCGCACAACGCTATCCATGGTTGTCAAATCCAATCAAATCGCAAAAGCCAAGAACACAGAACAGTGTGCATCAGCAAGCTCAATCGTCCCATCAACACCAGAACAAATCTGAAGCTAAACCAATCAATCAGATATAACTGTTTCCAATACATCGGGCGTTTTGGTGTCGAGAGATGCCGGTGTACAGTTGCAGTTCCATCCAACAGAATGTCAAGATGATACAGACCATGACCAAGAGCTGAATCTACTTCTTGGGCAGGGCCATTCAGTCATACCTATATACTAAACATAAGCTCCTTGCTACAGTTGAGCAGAGCAGAGATGGTCATCGCTAAAAAGGGCGTACCCAGTGCCGTAGGCTCCCGCACTGCGGGGTCTGGGGAAGGAAAAATAGCCAGCAGCCATCCCTGAACAAATGTGCAGAGGCTGGGGCTTGAACCCTGAACCTCTTGGTCACAGACGGTAAAGCTCTACCGCTTGCACCAGGGCCGCCCTTCAGAGATGGTCATCGCTCTGTTGACTAAATTGTAATTAGCCTATACAAACTGCGAAGATGTGACAAAGAATTTTAAAACCTATTCCTGCTGCGAGATCAAGGATGCAGGTAGCTACAAGATGCACCCTTTCTCCTGCTCTTGAGAATATACATTAGCCCCTAGTTGCACCTTTGAAGTTGATCTTGATGACCCACCACTGCCAAATCTATCAGACCTACTCCTAGAGTGATTTGAACTAAGTAGCCAAGATTCTCTGATTTGGGAGTACCTGCCACGGTGATGATGACTCAGTTCGCTGCTCCGATTAGCATTATCAGGAGGATTTGAGCCCTTGTTGTTTCCAATGGCCTCTCCTGAAATAGAAACACTGGAATTGGTGGTTTCCTGCTTCCTTGATTCTTCCAAATAGCTTTTACTCAAGGGCTCTTCTTTTTCATTGCTATATATGCTGAGATTCTGACTAGTACTCCATGTAGTACCCCAGTCTAAGCTCTGATTGGTTGATGCTTGAGAACCTAAAACTTTGGTGCTCTCATCTACTGAAGATGTTGACATACCATTTGGTATTGATGGGACCTAAAGTAGTGAAAAACACAATGTCATATGAAAAGTATACAGGAAATAAATGACACAAAAATATTGCAACACCCATTACCTGGTCAGACAGCATCCAATCTGCAATAGCACTCAAATTTGCCTGGTTCACATTTTCCTCCTCAACCATTGATCCTCTTTGAAAATATTCACTACTAACATGGGTCACAGCCACCTCGTTGATACCATAAGTTTCCTTCCCCTCAGTTCCAATACCTGGTGGAGAGAAAACAGATGATTCAACAATAGAATTAATGGAGAGTTCTGGAAATGCTAATCATCGACATGCTAACTAACCAGATGAAGTTTGGAGCATAGGTCTTGGTGAAAGCAATGACCACATATCATTGATCGAATCTTGAATACCCCATAGTGCAGAATCAACAGCATCACCTTGGTAGTAACTAGGTTCACCCCAAGGAGATAATGGGATAGGGCTAGAGTATTGTGGTTCTTCCTCAGCTGAAGCGGCTAGGCAGTCCTCTATTGATCCTGGCATGTACGAAGTTCCACCCCTTTCTTCCATTAACGATTCCAATACATCTGACACATCTATCGACTCAGCACCACAGGAAGGATCAATTAACAAGTTCTCTCTTGTAGCAACAACAGATTCACTCTCACAATATTGTTTTTTTTGAATAATTTCTTCACCTTCAAAACCTGATTTCGTGTCACCTAATTCCCCAGTTGGAGCACCAGACTTTGGTGCAAAGGCATCTGGTGAGTGGACCTGTTGCTTAGTCATTAAATTTTCAGGTGCTGCTGATGTTA
Organism: Bothriochloa decipiens; assembly: GCA_023333625.1. Classification (NCBI taxonomy): domain Eukaryota; kingdom Viridiplantae; phylum Streptophyta; class Magnoliopsida; order Poales; family Poaceae; genus Bothriochloa; species Bothriochloa decipiens. The sequence continues at coordinate 94,192,318 of CM041628.1, forward strand.
ACCCAGAGCTGTCCACAACAGGTTCCTTAAGCTCAGGCCTAGGCGTTTCACTAGAAAATTCACGCTCTAGGATATCAGGAGATGCTACAAGGAAAACCTTGGATTGAGGAGATTGAGTAATCCAACCATTTGATGGGTTTGCTTCAAGTATTCTATTCTCATTCAAGATCTCCTCCATCTTGCATATGTCGGAAGCAGATGCAGAAGTAGAAGTTGGATTTTGAGGCACTATTGATGTCCCTGAGTTATCCATGAGAGGCTGCTCACCCTCAGGTCTTGGATTTGGACCAGGACATTCACATGCATTATCTTGGTTATCACCAGAAGATGAAGCAAAAATGCTAGAGTGAGGAGACTGATTAAGTGAAGCATCTGATGCATCTGCTTCAAGTGTTCTTTTCTTATTCAAGATCTCCATCTTATATTTATCAGAGGCAACTGCAGAACTTGTCAGTAGATTTTCAGGTACTGCTGATGTTAACACTAAGTTTTCCACAAGAGGTTCCTTACTGTCAGATCTTGGAGTTGGGCTAGGACATTCACACTCAATATTATTGGAAGATACAGTTAAAATGTGACAATGAGGGGGCTGACTAAGTGAAGCATTTGATGCATCCGCTTCAATTGGTCTTTGCTGATTCACAAACTCCTCCATTTTGCATGTACCAGAAGCAGAAGAAGAAGATGTTGCTACAATTTCAGGCACCACTGATGTAAATACTGAGTTGTCCATAAGAGGTTCCTTACAGTCAGACCTTGGACTTGGGCTAGGACATTGACCCTCAATATCTTGATTATCGAAAGATACAGTGAAAATGTGAGGAGGCTGATTAAGTGAAGCATTTGTAGCATCCGCTTCAAGTGCTTTTTGCTGATTCACAAACTCCTCCATTTTGCATGTATCACAGGCAGAAGTTGTCGCTGGCATTTCAGGCGCCGCTGATGTTAATACTGAGTTGTCCACAAGAGGTTCCTTACTGTCAGATTTTGGAGTTGGGCTAGGACATTCACGCTGAATGTCTTGATTATCAGAAGATACAGGAAAAATGTGAGAATGAGGATCATGATTAAGTGGAGCATTTGATGCATCTGCTTCAAGCGCTTTTCGATGATTCACTGATACCTCCATTTTGCATGTATCAGAGGCTGCAGAGGTTTTCCTTAGAATTTCAGGTGATGCTGATGTTAACACTGAGTTTTCCACAAGAAGTTCCTTAGTGTCAGATCTTGCAGTTGGACCTGGACATTCACGCTCAATATCTTGATTGTCAGAAGGTACTGGGAAAATGTGTGAATGAGGAGATTGATTAAGTGGAGCATTTGATGCATCTGCTTCAAGTGTTTTTTGCTGATTCACAAACTCCATTTTGCTTGTATCAGAGGCTGATACAGAAGTTGCCGCTGAGTTGTTCACAAGAGGTTCCTTACTGTCAGAATTTGGAGTTGGACCTGGACATTCAGACTCTATATCTTGATTGTCAGAAGGTGCTGGGAAAATGTGTGAATGAGGAGGTTGACAAAGTGGAGCATTTGATGCATCCGCTTCACGTGTTTTTGGCTGATTCACTAACTCCTCCTTTTTGCATGTATCAGAATCATGGGCAGAAGTTGTCGTTAGATTTTCAGGAGCAGCTGATGCTGAAAGTAAACTGTCCACAGCAGGAATCTTATTCTCAGGCCTTGGGGTTGAATTGTGGTATTCATGTTTCATATCTTCGTTATTAGGAGAAGATACAGGGGAAACCTTAGATTGAGGAGAATGACTATCTGAAGAATTCGATACAATAGCCCCAATTACTTGTTGCAGACTCACGACCTCCGCCATCTTGCATGTATCTGAAACAGGCAAATTCGTAGTAATATTTTCAGGTGATACTGGTGTTAATCCTGAGCTGTCAACAGCAGTGTCCTTATTCTCAGATCTTGGAACTGGATTAGGAAACTCACGGTCAATATCTTGGTTATCAGGAGAGGGTATAGGGAAAATCTTTGATTCGGGAGACTGGTTAACTGAAGCATTCGATGTATCCGCCTCAAGTGTTCTTTGCTGATTCATGATCTCCTCCATCTTGCACATATCGGAAGCAGATGCTGAAGGGGCTGATTGTGGACTGCAGATTGGAGCTCTTTCTGCATGACTCAGCATGCCAGATGGTGAACTAGAACCTCTGTCTTCAACAGGGGTTGCTGGAGCACAGCTCTTAGGCTTTGCAGAAGCAATAGAAGAATGAAGTTCATCAAGAAAGCTTGGATTAGTTGTTGAACTTAAGCAAGAGCCTTCATGTTGACTTGAAGCTGTCCTCGACTCGGCTGGACTCCAAGCAAACAAAGGACTGGAGACATCTTTCCCAATACGTTGAGTAGGTAGATTTTTTGATATATCCCGCCTTGAATTCATCAGATCTTTAACAGGTCCTCTTTGTGAACTATTTTTAGATTCATGTTGGGAAACGTGCTGATTCTGATGAGATTCCACATTACCATGTCCACTGCAACTCATATGTGCCACGGTAGGACTCCATAGGGCACCATTGCTGTGATGGTGGTTTGATTCACCAGAGCATCCCTGTATTCCATCATGGTTCAAGTCTGTGTGCCCATATGAACTCCCAGGAGAATGCTTATTCTGACAATGTGCTTGGCTAATCACAGTATAAGCATCCTTCAGTGGAACCGAACTAGTTGAAAGCGACAAGCTATCATCTGGAGAGTACACACTTTCCCTTTCTGGAACAGAATACTTATTATACTGAACATGAACAGTTATTCCAGAAGAACCAACCACGCTATGACCAACAGGGGAGAAAGCATTGGTCTGATCCACACTAGGGCTGTTTCTTGTATGTCCAGTGCCAACCAATGTTGCTTTGCTACTTGTATGTGATGCAGCCTGAGTGAAATCTTTCTGCTGTTTTGAAAGCACTTCAGTCAACAGCAATGATTTCTCTTCACTCTCAAATGTAAGCCATACTCTCATATCACGTGGGAAGTAACTTGTCCACTTTGATAGTTGCAAAAGCGTAAATGGACCCTGAACATTCCCAGAAGGATCCTTGTAGTGCCACACTTTCTCCGGCTCTGTGTCATTTGACATTGTTACTCCAGAAGATGAAACTGACCCAGCTTCATACATAGTTCTGTTTGCTGTGCTGTTCTCCAAATTTCTCGCCCCTGATTCACCAATTGTACTTTCTGTGGCCAAGCTTTTTCGATAATGGCTAGAATCAGAAACTTTTTGAGGATGATTTTGCTTAGTGCTAAGATATCTTGATATTCTTCGCGATATGGATTTATCTGGTCTTGTCCGATTTACCGACTTTGCAACTGCATATAATAAACAAGTAAATGCTCAAACACTACACTTAACTATCGCTTAGACTCAGAAATGTGATTTATTTTAACGAGTTGATGCTTATCGCAACATAAATTAAGCGTACTGCATTGCAACTTTGCAAGAAAATTACAGTGCAGAAACTTAACTAGATGGATATTTAGAATAACAGAATACACTAAAACAAACCACATGAAATTATGCTAGAGTTGCAAGATTTATTCGATGCAAGAGAAATAGTTCCATTCTAATATTTATTAATCAACATGCAGCTTGAAGCATTAACATTACAGAAAGATATATACCAGTTTTTTTCTCATCTGTTTCTTCAGCAGACTCATAATTAGGATCCATATGTGAGTCAACATGCACTTCCAGAACTTCATTAATCCTACGAATTCTTTCCTCAGAATTGTCAAGAAGCTGCAGCTTTTCTACATATTCTCTAAGTGTATGATACAGTCAAGGATCACAAAATAATGAAGCATGAAGTACAAGTACTTGTCTATAGTTCTATAACAAAAATAAAGTTGTACTTGATTATCATGAATATTCACAATTCCTGAGCAGAGGATTATGAGTTATCGGAAGCATGCCTCTCTAGCATTAAAAGAACTACGGTGAAGCTATGACAAGAAAATGGGAACTGTCCTAAGTTAAATAAAATTATAAATGAAGCATAGCCAATTTCGGGAAGGAGCGAATAAGGATCCAGAATCAAGAAATGGCCATACAATCAATGAAAAACATTATAAGTGATAATAAAGGCATCACACATCATAATATGGTCAATAGGATATTCTTTTCTGCGCCCAGTTTCACTTGCACGATCACGAAGATGCCCAAGCCTCTGCTTTTCATTTTCAAACCACTGCGGTAAATATTATAAATACCAGTAAGTCAAGTTTGAGATCTTTTGAAGAAAAAAACGAAATCTTGCAGATTGCAACGAAGGCGAACTAATTCAAGTCGAGTTGTCCTTACATCATTCACTCTTACAGATTGCAATATCATGGCTTTCTCTAGGATATCCCCCTGCATTAATAATACAAAACAAACACAAATCAAAACTACACATGTCTGATGGGCCAAAACGAAATTAGGTCACAAGTGTTCAGTCCCATGTAGCAGTACCACTTTTAGCCTGCTAATTACACCACACTTCATGCTCTGCCTTAAACGTCTGCACTCTTCCTACACAAGCAAATGTAAACATCAAAAAGAGGTAAAAACGAAACCCAATGTAGTTCAACTAAGAATACCGCCTGTAACTTGTAAGGAAGAACAAGAATTTGATCATACAGACTTGGATTAGAAGGTACAACCATAGATACCAAGCAGTCAACAACCCAAACCAGACAATAAAATCAGATAAGGACTTCTAAATATGCTACCTCTGGGAGCTAAACATCAGACAGGATAGTAAGCAAAAGATGTTAACCTCTGTAAAATCCTGATTAGATATTGTATCCATTGTAATAATCTCCTTTTTGTTTAAATTCAATATCTCAAGTGCAAAATTTGTCATCTTCTTTCCAATGCTATACTTTTCTGGAACCTTGTGTGTTCCTGCAAAAAGAAAAGAAAGAAAATGGAAAAAAAAAAATAGCTCACTGTTAAAACAAACTTTTAAGAATAAAAATTTAATAAAGTAAATTATCTTACCAATAATTTTGACTAGACGATATATGTCTTGTTTCTGGCACACATCAGAAATTTTTATCCTCACAAAACCGCCATGAATTTTGTCTGAGAATTTGACATCATCAATTAAATCCTCCATCAGGCTGCGCCTCATGTAAATCAAATTTATATTATGCATGTCAATTGCTGCATGATCCTCAAGATTAACTTGTGTATCTCTTTCCATCTTTCTATGGATCCTTCTCCTCTTATCAGGAGAAAATTTTGCAGGCATGTCATTGTATCCATTGGTATCTACATTAGCTGAATTGAGGTTGATAGTAACTTGGGTACTATCAGATACTGTTGAGGTCTCATTCATAGGAAAATGCATTTCCAAAAGCTTTAACATCTCAAAGTGAGCAACTCGTGCTTTCCTGAACAAGCGGTGAAGTCTCGAGTCACAAATAATTTGGCTTTTCCTCTGAGGATCGCGAAGGTTATTCTTCTTGATATAATCAAGCAGAAGAGTCTGAACATCAAATGGAGAAATGAAAGATTGATCGCCATCTCTCATGTGTCCTATAAACTCCAATAGCTCTGGTGATGCCCATTTCATGTTTGGTGGCAATGGCACTGGTTCATTTGGTACTATTGTGTCTACTGGCAAGGGTATCCGTCCATTTGGTACTTTTGTGTCTATTGGCAATGGTACCTGTTCATTTGGCACTTCCGTGGGAACGCTCTCAGTATTTGTAGTTGGAAGCTCGGCCTTTTCTGCAGCAGTGCTACAATCTTTATTTACCTTTCGGCGTTTTTGACCCTTTTTCCTTGAATTAGTTCGCCTTCGTTTTCTTGAGGAGCAGTCAGAACCAGCATCATCATCATCATCATTAGCATCATACAGGTCATTAGACGACTCCTCCTTTTCTTTCCTAGCAGAAGTGCTAGGAACATTCCATGTGTTCTTGGCAGTAGTAAGTTCTTCTAATGTTAATGAAAGCTTTCCTTTCAGATCTAACCAATATAGCTTGAACAGGTACTCCCAGCTGAGTATGTCATCAAAGTCAACCTGTAATAGACACATAACACGGAAAAGAAAGGGTCAATTGAGCATGTAGGGAAGTGCATTAAATAATATGTGAAATATTTAATTTCTCAAAGTATGGACCATACGAGGTTCGGTGCTAAGCAGGACAGTGCGGCTTGTGGGCAAGATGGGCAAATAATAAATATTAATCTCTCAAACAACAGGAGCAAGTGAATGACCAACTTGCTAAAAAAGGCTTGTAGGAAAAATAACATAAAACTAAGTTGAACTGAAACATGTTTATGAGGTTTACCTTTGTTGCACTCTCATCTTTGGATTCTATCAAAAGTATAGTCCCATAACATGTGTCGCAGAAGCCCTTTGTCCCCCTGACACTGAAGAATTTACCCTGCTTGATGCACACTTTGCAAAGGGAGTATGTACAAGTGTAGCACATGTAGTGCACTGCCTTTTCACAGCTGCTGCATATGTGCCAGCCTGGCATACAAAACGACAAGAAACACAGAACAAACAGTTAAGTGGGTTTACCATTTCAAGGTTAAACATTGCATTAAGATACATACTCCCATCTTAATGCGCGAACTCATGATACAAACCATCCAATTGGTAGAGGCAAGATTATTATTGTCTCAATATCGGGAACCTAAGTCCTTTAGCATTATCCGAGAAGCTAGCGGCACACGAGTCCCGTGGAAAGCATGCACGAACTCATGATACAAGCCATCTGATTGGTAGAGGCAGGATTCTTGTCTCAATATTAGGAACCTAAGTCCGTTTGCATTGTCCGAGACGCTAGCGACACACGAGTCCATAGGAAGCATGCACGAACTCATGATACAAACCATATGATTGGTAGAGACAGGATTATTGTCTCAATATCAGGAACCTAAGTCCGTTAGCATTGTCCGAGAAGCTAGCGACA
>CM041628.1:94203841-94217000 GCA_023333625.1 Bothriochloa decipiens
ATCGCTGTGTTCTTCTTGCATCACCATCCGGACGGGTTACACACACACACGATTACTCGTTGGCTTAGGACGCCCCCGGGTTCCGAACGCCGACAGTTGGCGCGTCAGTTAGGGGGCCTGTGTGTCAAACCGTTTTGTCCGGATGGCGGACCTCGTATCATCGCTCCCTTTCGGCTTGGTGATCTGGTTTGGGAGGCTGGAGTTCATGTCGCTCGGCACGAGCCATGACATGGTCCTGCTCTTAATCGGGCACCCGAGCGGGGGCGCTTCAGGGACTCCGCGAGGAGCCCCGCGTCGTCCTCACCACCACGCTTCCCAACCAAGAAGGAGACGTGGATCGCAGGGCGGGCGCCGCCGCCGTGCGACCACGGTCGTCACATCCTCTTCGTCCTCGATGGATGACTTGAGCTCTCTGGCCCAGAGGCTCCCGCGACTACGCGTAAGGCCCGACGAGGGGCAGCTCTCGCCAGGGTTGAACGCTTCTCCCCAGGCGAACGCTCCCTTCATGTCTACGGCTCTCTTGCCCCATGGGCAGTTTGGCGCCCGACCGGCACTGCCAGTTGGGCTTGATGATGCCGCTTCGACGTACTCCACTATCGTGCGCTCGGGTTTCGGGTCGGACAGGGAATGGACCGGCCCTCCCTCGCGCGCAGCAGCGCGCCGGGAGGTACCGGTACTGGCCCCCCGAATGCCCGATTAACCCTCGCCCACGCGGTGCTTGCCCTCGCGCGCTTTGAAGGTGGCTGGAAGTGGAACAATTTGGGCGGACCGTCGTGCCTTGCCCGCTCTACTCCGACTCCGACTCCGACTACGACTCCAGCTACTATGATCCTACGCGAGAGTGCTTCCACGTCGATATAGTCGCCGCGTCGGGCGACGATGACGCTGATCCCGCGGAGACGTCCACACCACCGGCTGCAACAGGTGGGCCCCTCCTGGCGGGACAGGAGGAAGGGCCCCCTGCCGCGACCAATGACCCGTATGATTCGCAGGGAGCTCGCGTCGCCCAGCTCGCGCAGGTCCGGGAGCTTCAAGCCAAGCTCGACGAAGACAACGAGCGATTGCGCCAGCTCGAGCGTACCCTCGAGCAAGACAGTCGGAATGCCCCAGGCGGAGGGGCTCGGGCCCGAGCGCGGCAAGTACAGCGGCAGATTGTGGGCGCGGATACGGTTGCGCGTCCCGCCTTCAATCGAGCCAGCCAGAATGTCGTCGCAGCAACCATGCTTCTCCGCAACATGCTGGCCCCCTCGAGTCCTGAAGCCCAACGAGTCCAACAGGAGATCAAGGGCCTTCTCGAGGTGGCCGCCATTCAGCAGGCCGATAGTTCTGCCTCGAGGCGTCGAGGTGCGGCCTCAGGGCAACACCATGAACCCTCGCGGCATGAGAGGCAGGCCTCGACCCAGCCGGTAAACTCCCCCCCGCTCGAAGGGGGCGGTCCCGGACCACGATCATGTTCGTGACAACCGCGAGCCCCGCGATGCGCGTCACGACATCAACGAACACCGCAGACGCAAGTGCGGTGACACCGAGGCGTGAGGCTACAGCGCTCATCGGGGCGGACGCTATGACAGCGACGAGGACCGACGTCGATCCCCGGATCCGCCGGGACCTCGAGTCTTCAGCCGTGCGATTTGCTGCACGCCGCTGCCTAGCCCCTTCAGACCCCCGACAAGTCTCGTCAAATACGACGGTGAGACAAAGCCTGAGCTCTGGCTTGCCGACTTCAAACTGGCGTGCCAGCTTGGTGGGGCCCGCGATGACAGCGCCATCATTCGACAACTCCCACTCTTTCTCTTCGACACCGCACGACGGTGGCTCGAGGAGCTTCCCCCTAACCAAATCTGTGACTGGTCCGACCTGGTCAGGGTTTTCGAGGGGAACTTCAAGGGCACCTATGTGCGTTCGGGCAACAGGTGGGAACTCCGAGGCTGCAGACAGAAGCCCGGGGAATCTCTCCGTGACTTCACTCGACGTTTCTCCAAGCAGCGCACCGAGCTTCCCCACGTCACCGACGAAGAGGCGATCCTGGCTTTCATTGCCGGGACCACATGCAAGGAACTGGTCCGGGAGCTCGGGCGTACTCCCCCAAAGACCACCGATGAATTGATGGACATCGTGGCCAACTTTGCCGCCGGAGAAGAGGCCGTCGGTGCCTTCTTTGACGGTGGCAAAGGCCAGACGCAAGCCAAGGCGGCCAACCCCAGGGGTTCGAACCAGGGCGGCAAGAAAGGGGGCAAGAAGAAGAAGAACCCACGAGGCAAGCGCGAAGACGCCCCCGACGACGACCTCGTGGCGGCTGTCGAGCGCAAGAAGCCTCGAGGCCCTCCCGAAAAGGGCCTCTTCGACGAGATGCTCAAGAAACCGTGCCCATATCACAAGGGCCAGGCCAATCACACCCTCGAAAACTGCCGGATGCTCAAAAGGCATTTCGGGGGCACGGTTCGAGGAAAGAAAGAGGAAAAGGAAGAGCCCGACGACAAGAATGACGACAAGGTTGATGGGTTCCCCGAGGTGCAGGACTGCTACATGATCTACGGAGGACCTACCGCCCAGCTCACCCCTCGACAGCGTAAGAGGGAGCGTCGGGAGGTATTCTCCACTCGAGTCACCACCCCTCGATTCTTGGACTGGTCCGAGACGGCTATCACGTTCGACCGTGATGACCATCCGAGCCACGTCCCGAACCCGGGGCTCTACCCGCTTGTTGTCGACCCTGTCATCGTCAACACCCGCTTCTCCAAAGTCTTGATGGACGGAGGCAGCAGCCTCAACATCATCTACTCCGAGACCCTCGACCTTCTCGGAATCCCAAGGGAAAAGCTGAAACTCAGCGCTGGGGGCTTCGACGGCGTCGTGCCAGGCAAAAAGGCTATTCCCATCGAGTGCATCGACTTGCCGATGTATTTCGGTACTCCCGCAAACTTCCGAAAGGAGACCCTCATGTTCGAGGTAGTCCCGTTCTGAGGCACATACCATGCGATCATTGGGCGATCGGGCTATGCCAAGTTCATGGCAGTTCCAAATTACACTTATCTCAAGCTCAAGATGCCGGGCCCCAACGACATCATCACCGTCGGCCCCTCCTTCGAGCACGCATACGACTGCGACGTCGAGTGCGTCGAACACGCGGAAGCCCTCGAGGAGACGGCGATGCTTGCAGCCACTCTCGAGGCCCTCGCCGACGAGATCCCCGAACCCAGGCGACATGCCGGCAGCTTCGAGCCTGCCGAGGACACGAAGAAGATCCCCATCCACCCAAGTGGCTCCGAGGGGAAGGCGCTGCTCATCAGCACCTCCCTTGACGCCAAATAGGAAGCAGTGCTCGTCGACTTTCTCCGCGCGAACGCCGACATGTTTGCGTGGAGTCCCTCGGATATGCCGGGCATACCGAGGAAAGTCGCCGAGCATGCCTTGGAGATCCGCCCCTGGTCTAAGCCGGTGAAGCAACGCCTGCGCCGCTTCGATGAGGAGAAGCGCAGGATCATCGGGGAAGAAGTCAACAAGCTCTTGGCGGCCGGATTTATCAAGGAGGTCCACCATCCCGAGTGGTTAGCTAACCCTGTAGTTGTCAAAAAGAAAAATGGGAAATATAGGATGTGTGTAGATTACACCGGTTTGAATAAAGCATGTCCGAAAGTCCCATTTCCCTTGCCACGCATCGATCAAATCGTTGACTTGATAGCGGGATGTGAGACCCTCTCCTTTCTCGACGCATATTCTGGCTACCATCAGATCCGGATGAAGGAGTCCGACCAGCTCGCGACTTCCTTCATCACCCCCTTCGGCATGTACTGCTATATTACTATGCCCTTCGGCCTTCGAAACGCCGGAGCAACGTACCAGCGGTGCATGCTCCACGTTTTCGGAGAACACATAGGCTCGACGGTCGAGGCCTATGTCGACGACATCGTGGTCAAGACCAAAAAAGTCGAGGATCTCGTCTCTGACCTCGACGCCACGTTCAAATGCCTCCGGGCGAAGAGCATCAAGCTGAACCCTGAAAAGTGTGTCTTCGGCGTCCCCCGAGGCATGCTCTTAGGGTACATAGTCTCTCAGCGCGGCATCGAGGCCAACCCGAAGAAAATCTCGGCGGTCATCAAGATGGGGCCCATTCGAGACCTCAAAGGCATTCAGAGAGTCACAGGATGCCTGGCAGCCCTGAGCCGCTTCATCTCCCGTCTCGGGGAAAAGGCATTGCCCCTCTACCGCCTTTTGAAGAAATCGGAGCACTTCGAATGGACCCTCGAAGCCGAGGAAGCCCTCTCAAAGCTTAAGTCTATGCTAGCCTCACCCCCGATCCTAGTACCTCCTCATCCGGCCGAGCCCCTCCTCCTCTATGTCACCGCAACCACCCAGGTGGTCAGTGCGGCCATAGTGGTCGAGAGGGCAGAAGAAGGGCACACCCTGCCCATTCAAAGGCCAGTCTACTTCGTCAGTGAAGTACTCTCGGAGACCAGGGCCTGCTACCCTCAGATTCAGAAGCTGTTGTACGCTCTGGTCCTTACGCGGCGCAAACTCCAACATTACTTCCAAAGCCACCCGATAACCGTGGTCTCGTCCTTCCCCCTAGGGGAGATAATCCAGAATTGGGAGGTCACAGGGAGAATCGCTAAGTGGGCAGTCGAGCTCATGGGCGAGACCCTCACTTTTGCACCGCGAAAGGCCATCAAGTCACAGGTACTGGCAGATTTCGTGGCCGAATGGACCGACGCTCAATTACCGCCCGTACTGATCTAGGCCGAACTATGGACCATGTACTTTGATGGGTCGATGATGAAAACGGGAGCGGGCGCGGGCCTACTCTTCATCTCGCCCCTCGGGGTTCACATGCGTTACGTAATTCGACTCCACTTTGCAGCCTCGAACAACGTCGCGGAGTACGAGGCCCTCATGATCGGACTACGCATCGCTGTCGAGCTTGGGGTCCGACGCCTCCAAGCTCGGGGCGACTCGCAATTAGTCATCTATCAAGTCATGAAGGCATCGAGCTGCCGCGAACCAAAAATGGAAGCGTACTATCAAGAGGTCCGCAAATTGGAAGACAAATTCTATGGCCTCGAGTTAACCCATATTGGTCGACGCTACAACGAGGCCGCCGACGAGCTCGCAAAGATCGCGTCAACCCGAGGCACCGTGCCACCCAACGTCTTTGTAAAAGATCTCTACAAGCCATCAGTTGATGTCGCGGGTGAACATGAACATCCGCTCAAGGGGGTCGAGCCTCAACCAACCCCAGCCCTCTCGACCGGGGCCGAGGTCATGGACCTCGAGGTATCATCCCCTCGAGCTAGCGACGAAGCCGATTGGCGTAAGCCCTTCCTCGAATACCTTACTCAAGGGGAGCTGCCAGACGATCGAAACGAGGCTCGACGCATTACGCGAAGGGCCAAAACCTATGTCCTCTTCAGTCCAGACAAGGAGCTCTATCGACGGAGCCCGACCGGAGTTTTGCAGCGTTGCATCACCGTCGAGGAAGGCAAAAGGTTACTCAACGACCTACACTCGGGGGCTTGCGATCATCATGCTGCGCCCAGGACCCTCGTCGGGAACGCTTTTCGACAAGGCTTTTACTGGCCGACCGCTGTCTCTGACGCCACCAGCTCGTCCGCTCATGTGAGGGTTGCCAGTTCTATGCCAAGCAGACGCACCTCCCTGCGCATGCTTTGCAGATGATCCCCCTCACATGGCCGTTCGCCGTATGGGGGCTCAACCTCGTTGGTCCCCTCAAAAGGACAACTGGAGGCTTCACCCACCTACTCGTTGCCATCGACAAGTTTACCAAGTGGATCGAGGCCCGGCCTATCGGCAATATCCGCTCCGAGCGGGCGGTCGATTTCTTCACCGACATCATTTATCGCTTCGGGGTCCCGAACGTCATCATCACTGATAACAACACACAGTTCACTGGCAAGAAGTTTTTGGATTTCTGCGATCGCCATCACATCCGCGTGAACTGGTCCGCGGTTGCTCATCCTCGAACTAATGGCCAGGTCGAGCGCGCCAATGGCATGATTTTGCAGGGACTCAAGCCGAGAATCTTCAACCGCCTTAACAAGCATGGCAAGAAGTGGGACATCGAGCTGCCCTCGGTCCTATGGAGCTTAAGGACAACACCTAGTCGAGCCACGGGGTTCACCCCATTCTTCTTGGTCTATGGGTCCGAGGCCGTCCTCCCCACTGACCTCGAGTATGGTTCCCCTCGACTAAAGGCGTACAACGAGCAAAGCAACGAGGAAGCCCTCGCAAACACCGTCGACCAACTCAAAGAAGCTCGAAACATGGCCCTCCTCAACTCCGCAAGATACATGCAGAAGCTTTGACGCTACCATGACAAGCATGTGCGCAAAAGGGACCTTCGAGTGGGCGACCTCGTCCTACGACGGCGACAGAGCAACAAGGGCAGGCACAAGTTAACTCCACCGTGGGAAGGCCCCTTCATCATAGCAGAAGTGTTGAAGCCCGAAACCTGCAAGCTCGCTAATGACAAAGGCGAAATCTTCAACAACGCGTGGAACATCGACCAGCTATGTCGCTTCTATCCCTAGTCGATGCCTTCTTCTTACATTTTCGCATAACGGAATGCTTTCGATCACAAGCTCAATTTCCTTATACATATAAGAGGTAGCCTCGACTCTGCTCCCTCAGAGTCGAACCTCCCTCGGGGGCTATAAGGGGGGAACACCCCGAAGTCCCCAAAAAACTCATGGTTTTTCAAAACTCAAAAAGTCTATTTTCTCCCACGCACCTCGATACGTTGTAATACTTAGTCGAAAATGCCATGCGAATGTCCTAAGCATCAAGGGCTGTCGAGCCAGGAGACCACCTACGCCCCAGGGCTACGGTACCTCCACTCGCTCCCCGATGGGGGGCATGAACATGCGTCGAATTCACTAAGTAAGAAACGTTATCAGGAACGCGAGAAAGAAAAAGACTTAAAAATCATACACTCTCTAAGTCTCGAGGTCCACTCTGCCTCAATATGCCTCGATATGGGTTGATACGAAGTCGAAGACGACACGAGAAGGCCCGAAAGGTCGAGGGATGTCGGGTCGGGAGACCGCCAACGCCCCAGGGCTACGGCACCTCCACTCACTCCCCCCTTCGAAGGGCATGATCGTGTGACGAAATCGATAAAAGTAGAGACCCGATCAGGCAGTAGAGACAGAAAAGACTTAGAGCACACTTAGACATATACGTACGAATATAAATGTACATTGGCTCGAGGCTTCGCGACCTCGAGAACAAAAGATTACAAAATTTCTTACAAAGGCCTCTTTGCCCAGGCTTGGCTCACAGGCCATCATCCTCAGGAGGCGAAAGCACCTCACGCTCGAAGAGGCTCGCAAGACGACCGCCAGGTTCCTCGGCAGCCTCGACCAACCCCATGAAGACGGCTTCGTTCTCCTCGTCAGTCTTCGAAGGGTCGCTGACGAAGCCGTGGGACACGACCTCCATGTCGTAGATGTAGCCGGAGCCGATGACCGCCATCGCCCGCTTCACGTCGACATGAAGGGCGCCCCACACCTTCTCCTTAACCACGCGGCCAAGCTCGAATAGCCGGTCAAGGAGAGGGGCCCCATGGACGTCATCCGCGGCCGATTCGGGATGAGGGACTCCGAGGCTGTCGCAGACCATGTCGAGCATACCGCCGAGCTCGCCGGTCAGCTTTACCTCGGCCGTGTATGACTTTTGAAGCAGGCCGAGGTCGTGATGAGCCCGATCCAGCTCCTCCTCCAAGGCTGAAAATAAACAAACAGAGTCAGTAACGCTTAAGAAAGAAGACCAAGGCAGAAAACTCTTCGAGAGAAGAAGGAAGACTCACCGACGACGTGGGTCTCGAGCTTTGTATGTGTGTCTTGCAGAACGAGATACTCGTTCGCAAACGCCTCACCAGCGCGGACCATCAACGCGTTCTCCTCCTTGAGCTTTTCGAGGGCCTCGCCTGCCGAAATGGCATTCCGCCTTTGCTCTTGCCAGGCTTCGGAAAGCCTGGCGTTTTCGGAGACCGAGACCTCGAGCTCCTTCCGCACCGCTTCGAGGGCCGCACCAACCCTTGCCAGCTCGTCACTGGCCTCGGACCTCGCCTGCTCAAGGGCCCTCCTCGCTTCCTTCTTCGCCTTGGCCTCGGCCTCGTTGGCTTGGGTGGCCACTTCTCGGGCCGAGGCGGCCTCGGACTTTGCCTTCTCAAGCTCACTCCGAGCGGCAGCGGCCTCCTCCTTCGCCTTCGCGGCCTCGACCCGGGCAGCCTCGAGCGCTGCTTCTAGCTCGGGGATCTGGTTCCACTTATCCTTGGCGCCGTGGATAAGATAGGACTTGATGTTCGAGCGCCTTCTCAGATCCTATGAGCAAGAAGAACAAAGGACATCATCGACAAAGAAAACACACCCCGAGCTCTATAACTTCAAAGAAGGACGCTTACCCCGAGGCGCTGGTGAAGGTTGTTGCTGACGAGACCAAACATTGCCTTCAGCGAGCTCTGAAGGCAAGAACGCTCCTCCTCGACGGCCCTCCAGCACTCGAGCTTCGCGGGATCATCCACCTCCCACGAGGGAGCGTCGTGACTCGTGGTGTCGTGGACGCGGATAGGCTCCGAGCCCCATCCCGAAGTCTCCGCCTCGAAGAGCTGCCGCGCCGCCTCGGCTCCGGCACCCTCCGCGTCGACGGCCGCGCCCGCCGCAGGCCGTTGCTTGGGAATCGTGGGGGTAGACTGACCCTCCCACGACACGATAGCCAGCAAGCCGGCCGGCGGCTCCTCCCGCTCGACAAAAAGGTCCGCCGGGGCAGACACGGCGACGCTCGCCTCCTCGACCGAATCACCTGCGGGGGCCCCGCCTGACGGGGCCGCTTCGGCACCCCCGGACTCAACGACCCCCGACCTCGGTGGCGACAGGGGGGCACGGCGTCTTTCTCCTTCCCTCCATCGACGGAGGCCTTGCCCTCCTTGGCCTCGAGGACGATGGGCTCAGCCACCGAAAACCCCAGCCGCGAGTCATCCGAGGGGCCCTCCGGCACGCTGCTTCTCGGCGCCTCGACGGCCATCCCGGCTCGGGGGCTCGACGCCGTAGCCACCACCGGCTCGGTGGCCGCTTCAGCTCCCCGGGCCAATGCCGCACGTGCGGCCTTGACCCAAGCGACGACCCCCGCGTTCGAAATCGACGGAGGAGTCAACGCGGCACCCGTCGCCGAAGGGACCGGACCCGTAACCGGAGCCGCTGCGACCGCCATCACATCCGTCACAGCCTCCGTCCGAAGGCGCTTGGCCGGGGCGGCCCCGCCAGTGCCCGCGCACGCTTGAGTTTGTGAGAAAGGAAAAATTAGACGCGTGGAATCGAGACGCGAAAGCTGCTCCAGGGTAAAGGACTTACCCCACCGGGAACCTCCCCGGGGTTTGCGAGGCCCCCGTCGACGGTCGCAGGCTTGAAGTCGCTATCGGCGGCGTCGCGCTCCGAGGCCCTGCAGCACCACGAGCCGAGGCCGCCGCCGATGCGGCTAAGGCCAGCGCCACCGGCCCGGCACCAAGGTCCAGGTGACTTTCACGGGGCCCCTCCGTGGGCCCCTCAGGACCGGCGGCGCCCTGCGTTGAAGGGGCACCAGCCGCGACCCTCCGGGTCGAGAGGTGTTCCTCTTCTCCGCTCCACTCCTCCCCCAATTCCCCAGAGGAGGACCTACCGACGGGCCTCACCTCTCGTCTCCGCTTAGCCGAGCGCTGCTCGGCCGCAGAGAGATCGAGGCTATGCGTCCGGCTCTTCTTGCCCTCCTCCTCCTTCATCTTCTTTGCCGACGAGGCGCGGAGAAGCCCCGTCGGACGAGCCATGAAATCTTCCCTAACGGGGGGGCAGCGACAGCTCGTAGTCGAGCTCCCCCTACACGCAAAAGCCCAAAAAATGTAAGATGAAAAGAAACAAAAAGAAGGGCTCGACGAAATAATACACTCACCAGTTCGGGGCAACCGGGATCCGGCCGCATCGGAAGGCGGTTGACGTCCTGCGCTGTGAAGGGGCCTGACACCGTGCCTCGAACCCTCTTGGCGACGCTCTCCGGCGTAATAGCCTCGGCAACCATCCGGCTCCCCCTGAGCTCCGCTCCAACGAACATTTGGCTCATGCGAAGCGAGCGCCGCATCAGGGGGAGCATGCGTCGATGGTGGAAGGCCGAGGCAACGACCCCAGCAGTCAACCCCTGCCCTCGAAGGGTCGCCAGGGTGTCGAGGGGGTCCTCGAGCCTTCCTTGATGGTCCCGCGCCGGGGCGCCCCAGTTGTGGGGACGCGACTCGATGACGCGCCCCGTGTACTAAGGCAGCAGCCCCTCGTCGTTCCTGATGTAGAACCACTTCAAAGGCCAGGCGCCGTGGCTCGAAGTCAGGCCGATGGGGATGAAGTCGTCGGCCTTCCTCACGGCGAAGTTGCAGCACCCAGCCCGCACCAGCCTCCGCACCCCCGGCGACGCGCTCTTGGAGAAGTACTCCACCCGAAAAAGATGGAGCCAGAGCTCCCAGTGCGCCTCCACCCCGAGGTAACCCTCGCAGACTGTGGTGAAAATGGCGGCGTAGGAGATCGCGTTGGGGGGAGAGATGCTGAAGCTCGATCCCGTAGTAGTGAGTGAGGGCGCGCATGAACCGGCTCGGCGGGGCACCGAAGCCCAGCCGATGGAACTTGACGAAGCTGACCACGTAGCCCTCCGGTGGGTTCGGCTCGTGGTCCCCCTTCGGCGGGACGAGCCACTCGGGCTCGGCCCTATTGGTGATTGGGCGAAGAAGCCCCTCCGCCACCAACCCCTCCAGCTCCTTCCTTGTCACATCCGTGGGGAGCCACGCCGCGGGCTGAAGAATCTCCGTGGCGCCATGGCAAGAGCACGGAGCTCTTCGGTGGACGGACGACCCGGAAGATTTCCTATCTCCGCAGGAGGCGAGCGCAAGGAAGGAAAGCGCAGCGAGGCGAGCGCAAGGAAGGCAAACGAGCGCGAGGAAGGCGAATGCGAAAACGGCAGGAAAGCAAGTGAAGAGCAACGGTGCGCGGAGCCCCCCTTTTATAGGGACAGAAGACCAACGAACGGCCGACGCTTGCCCGACCAGTAAGTCCCCGCATTAAATGCACCCAAAGCACTCTCTTCTCGATTCCAGCGCGTCATGGACAGGGCCGTTTCGCACTCACCCCCTCGACTGCCATCGACCATGGACACACGTCAAGCATCTACGAATCAGGCGTCATGCCGGCTCACCACAACCGCGCCGTTCCAACTCCCGTGATATTACGGCTGCGCCGCTTTGAATCTTTTCTTGAAAAACGAGAACTGACAGTTATCCTCCTCGAAATGCGCTTCAAGTACAGGAATCACCCACTACCGCGCCGCTCCGGCTTCTGCGCAAAAAGGCGCGCGTGATGGACAGGAGGAGTTATCCACAGACGGATCTTCCCACAATACGGGATACGGGCCCAGCCCTCGAAACCTCCAGGGAGCGAAGGCTGGCCCTCGAAAAGGGTTCGACAGCCGCCCTCGAGTACCGGAGTTAGGGGTGTCCGAGGGGGCCGACGCGAGTCCCTTGCTCGAGAACAAATTCTCGAGGCCCCCCTCGGACACATTCAAGGCAAAACTAAGGGACCACGACGGAATCCCCTCGAGGGGAGGCATCGAGCCACCGACCCCGATCGAAAGGGTTTGGCATCCGCGGGACCCACTATTTTGCTCGAATAAGAGCGCCTCAGGGCCACTAGTCGACCCCTATCGAACGGGGCACGAGCTCTTACTTGAATTTCCCGATAGTAGCTCACCTGAGACGTTGATGCTCGCCCGAGCATGGGTAGCACAACGCTTCTCCCCCCCTCTACCCGATCGAAAGGGTTCGTGAGGGTCGAACGAAAAAGTCGAGCTCGCACCTGATCGGCTTCAGCGAAAGAAGCTAAGGAGCGGACCCGCAATCAGGTGGCCTCGACGAAAGAGGACCCAACCGCCCGGTGGCTCGATCATTCGAACACGCCTCGACCAAAACCAAAAATAAAAGACCTCAGGCGAGTATTCTACTCACCCGAGGCCTCGAGGGCTACACCCGAAGGGTGCGCTCGCGCGCACCCTTTGGAATATGACCAACACTCCGAGTCCATTCAAGTGAGCCTCCGTGTAAGTATCAGCACTTACACGAAGCCTCGGGGGCTACTGTCGGTTACCGAGAGAAGGGGTAACCTAAACCTTCCTTGTTTTCGGTTGAACCCCGAGTTTACCCTTAGAATAATCTCGCGAGGCCCACCGACAAATGCACACTGGGCTGGCCCACAACAGAGTACTTAGTTTCCGCCGCAATCCTCGACAAATCACTGACGTCACCAGCCGATGAACACTCGAGGGGGGACCCCGCGTCAACTGTCGAGGCCCCGGTGGAACGGACGCCTCGATACGACAAGGGTCGAGCCCCCCCTCGATCCACCGACTCCAGGTGTGTTCGATAGCGCATTTAATACAAAACTACCTAACCTCGTTAAATCGTATGGCTATAGTGTCCACACAGTGGTCCGTACAGCGGTCGAATCCCGCTTTACTGCCCATACTGAGGACGTGCATCGGTCTGCACGGCACTATTACGCCGTACTCAGCGCTGTTAGGCAGCTCGAGGGACCCCTCGATGCGCTACGCGACAAACAACCGACATCGGATTCCCTAAATTCAATCTTATCCGCTCAACCACTACGCTCGAGGCTACCCCTCGACTAGGCCTCGAGTACGCATTGACGCCCTACGATCAACCTACATTGACTTCGAAAGCTACGCCAACAACTCCCGATGCGACCCCAACAGGAACTCACACGTCCTCTACAGGGGATCGCGTCTTTCGTCGGTCAGCAACCACGTCTCCAAAGGACGCCTGTCAACTCCGGCCGCGCTGCTATGGAACAAGCCATGCTCAGCGCACGTCTCTACAGAGGCCTCGGGTTGACCACCACGACCCGCGACGTCACCACTGCGTCATCAAACCAGAACATCTGTACCCCTGTGCCTCCCCTTGGCTATAAAAGGGGACGCCAGCAGACCCAATAGAGAGGAGAGGACCGACTCCAGACAACGATCCCACGAACAACCGAACACACGCCTAGGCAGACTCCTAGACTCCGAATAACTCTTTGGCTCTGTACTCGACCCCCCTCGAATTCTCTCCTTCGCTTGTATTCAC
>CM041628.1:94218202-94228837 GCA_023333625.1 Bothriochloa decipiens
AAAAAAAAAACCCAAACAGCAAACAGGTTAAGCCCGTGCCAGTCCGGAAAAGAGGAACTAGAGAAGACCCGAAAATCGCAGCGCGCGAAAACGCAGGAGCAACCCGCCCACTCGCCACCACCGCCCGCGCGCACGGCGGCGACCGCTGTGGCAGAGTAGTAGCAGATGGCGCCGCTCGTGCCGGTGTCGCAGCCATGGGTGGAGAAATAGTAAGCCCGCACCCCTCCCTCTCTTCCTCCATAGTTTCACCCCTGGAATTTGGAATGGAGCACTGGCGATTCTCTCTAATCGCGCCTGTTTTCGCTGGGGCTGCAGCCGCCCGAGGCAGGTCAAGGATGTGGCTCACCAGGAGGAGGTGATTCGGGTGCTCACCAACACCCTCCAGACCGCTGGCGTGAGCAAGCGCTAAACCCTAACCCCTCTTCCGCGGTTCCGCAAAATTTCTTCATTTTTATTCGCGGAACCCTTGGAGATTTTCTTATTTGCTGTTTGGTCGCTTGCAGCTGCCGCACATGCTGTTCTACGGCCCGCCTGGGACGGGAAAGACCACCACCGCACTCGCCATTGCCTACCAGCTCTACGGGTATACCCTCGTGCTGGACCTTGTCTTTAGCGTACGATTTCTTAATTTGGTTGTGCTAGTATGAGTAGTGCGCTGTGTGCTATGTAATCTTGGATTCCTGAGACTTGCCAGTATGAGTACTTGCTACTGCAACTGCAATGGAGCAATTGATGGCAAGTGCAGCTTGCTATAGTTTGATCCTTGGATATTACTGATGATTATATATCCTTCAAAATACTCTTTTTTTTTCTTTTAAAATGGTCAAAAGAACAGCAACAGCTGTGGAAATCCCTAATTTACTTGCATTTTCAGCCCATTCTAAGGTTCCATAGGCATTATTTAGCTTCAATGGTTAATTTGTTGGAGGTCCTGTTAGAGGCTCTACATATGTGTGAGATTTTTTTTGGAAGGTTGAATATTTACATCAAGGATGGACCATCAAAATATTCAAAATTTATAATATTGTTCTTTGGGGGCGAAGATTGGCATGTCTGTTTGTACAATCTCTAACCCATGTATATGTTGGTGCTTATCACTTAGTGTAATGATACATAGTCAAGTTACCTTTTTGATGCAACAGAGCAACAGCAAAATAAAACTGTATGTGTTTAAAATAGCCATTTAAGAGGGACTCTGACTAATAATACAAAAGTAGCAGTATGTTATTTTTTCTTCAACTAACAAATTTTTTTAACTTATTGTATCTGTTTTATGCATGTGGCATGAAAATATGAAATTTGCATATCCATGCTAGTAAGTATGGAAATGACATTAGAAACCGTCTTGTTTTGAAAAAAAATCACAACACTACTTTCAGATGGTTTGGGGACTCAGTTTTCTTCTCCTCTTTGGATGTTTCAGTCCAGAGCTGTATAAGTCAAGAGTTTTGGAGCTCAATGCTAGTGATGATCGTGGAATTAATGTGGTGAGGACGAAAATCAAGGACTTTGCTGCTGTTGCTGTTGGTACTGCACGGAAAGCGTAAGCTCATCAAAATTATAAAGCTTTTCAATTCCATCCGATTTTTGTATACCTTACTAGTTTTCTTGGTTTGATGAACTTCAGTGGTTATCCCTGCCCACCTTACAAGATTATTATACTTGATGAAGCAGATTCAATGACAGAAGATGCCCAGGTATATTGTCACACAGCAGTCTTCTATATATATAATAAATGCTTCAGACCTAATACATATGTTAAGTTGATATTTTATATCCTTCTGTAGAATGCTTTGAGGCGTACCATGGAGACTTACTCCAAAGTGACCAGATTCTTTTTTATATGCAACTATATCAGCAGGTATTTTGTCAACCTGATCTTATTATTTTTCTATGGTACAAGTATTGAAATTTTATGATTATGATTGTTAATATTACAGGATAATAGAACCACTTGCATCCAGATGTGCAAAGTTTAGGTTCAAGCCTCTTTCAAAAGAAGTGATGAGCAGCCGCATTATGCATATATGCAATGAGGAAGGACTCAATCTTGATGCTCAGGTATTTAAATTAGCCTTATTTGTGATGAGTCTGATGTCATACATTATTATGACTAGTATAATGCCCGTGCTAACGCCACGGTTTTATCTTGGGGATGCACATGAAAACAACCAATATTTTTTTTTTTTGCATAGTTCAAGTTTTACACAATTATACTTGAAGCATGTATACAATCAAACAAGAGATGCATTCGAACATAGGACAGTTTAATTAGACAACAGAATCCAGTTATAGATTTCTTGTCTTCCCCTCAGGTATTTATACTACCCTATTATATGGCCTCAGGCCCAAGGCCGATACAAATTAAACGTTTGGAGTTCAGACCACCTCCTCGCAAGCCATCAGCCACGCTCCGCTCCTGCCTTCCCGTCTGTTATTGGACCTGCTACGAACGGGGCTTGCCTTCCGTTTCCTCACAGCAGAGAGCAGCGAGAAGAGGACTCTAATTATGAAATAGATAGATAGTGTCAGCAGAAACCCATCAGAAGAACTTTTAATCTGGATTCTGTATTTTTAATGCAAAAACAAAGATCGATAGAACAAAAATCTGGCATTGTCGCGTACACACCAGAGAATATTGGGTCAAGAATAAAGCATATGGCAACAGCTTTGTGCTTTGCAAATCTTGCTATTCATTCAGAATGTCTATATTTTTTTACTATTTTATTAGTTGGTAAGGTAGTCCACACCAATAGCCCAAATAAGTACAGATCTGGACTCCCTAAAGCTCCAGTACAGCTAGAGAGCTTTACCATATGCTAACCGATAACGAAATGAAATGTGCCAAAAAATGATTAGATCCAAAATTTTGCATGTAGCTGAGTTCAGGTGGCCCAATCACACAAGCGAGGAAAACCTTTAGCAATGTTAGCAGACGGCATGAACATTGGGGATTTTAGTACACGAAAATTCACTTGAAGCTACATAGTGCTAACGATAAAATTCGCAGAAAATGTAATCATTTACCAAGATTTCGAAAATGAAAATTTGCTTAAATAAGATAGGCTATAGGTACACAGGTCATCCTAAGGAATGACCTTTTTGAAGCCACTCTGAATGAAGTAGAATCAAAATTAATAATTATATAAATAAAAAATTCTCACCTTCCTTTTATCGCTGCCATTGGTAAGGAGCTGCTGCAGCGAGGTGAGGCGGGAGCGGTAGCACCGTGTCCAATACCATTAGGTTGAACTAATTATGGTTAATTGCTTCAAACATTCCTTGACTCTCTGAAAATTCAAGCAAACAACAATTAACCAAAGACATGTCATTTCATTTCATTCAAATCCGTTAAAGTGAATGCAGCTTTGCTTTACCTTCAAAACAATAGCTCCACCTGTGGAGTACCCAAATAAAAAGCTTGTGGCAAACCACAGTTTCCTCCAGCTAAACTTTATATGCATGCATATATTCTGTATGTATGAAACAGTAACAAGTCTCCAACAGTAACATATCCAATCCATGAACCCCATCACTTCCACCATGTCCTTAGGAGACAAAACCACAGGTATCAAGTATGAAGAGCAGCTAAGAATCTCACTGTCATGTTGGAGAGAATAAACTGCAATTATCATGATTTAAATGTCCACGTTCAGAGAAGATTCTAAGATTTTTTCACAAATAAGCCACTCAAACCAGTGACTAATCAAAACAATCTAGTAGAAATCAGTGGCAGCAGGCTACCAACCATTAAAAAATCCAGATCGACTCAAATCCATGCATACCAAAACTGTAAGCAGAAATGCCCTAAGTTCAAGGCCAGTTGACTTTGCAGAGCATATATATCAAGAAGCCAGTAGAAAACACGTTACCGCAAACACGGATGTAGAATGCTGTCTCTTGTAACTTGTCAACAACAACAACAACAACCAAGTCTGTCAGTCCCAAGCAAGTTGGGGTAGGTTAGATTTGAGACCCAATAAACCACCCTCGGTCACGGTTCAGGCACGTCGATAGCCAATTTTTAAGCACTCCTATTCAGACACAGATCTCTAGGTATATCCCATTCTTTCAAATCTCTTTTTATTGTCTCCTCCCATGTCAACTTTGGCCTTCCTCTGCCTCTCCTCACATTATTATCTTGACTTAGAACTCCATAATGCACTGGTGCCTCTGGAGGTCTCCTTTGGACATGGCCAAACCACCTCAACCGATGCTGGACAAGCTTCTCTTCGATAGGTGCTACCCCTAGGCGATCACGAATATCATCATTCCGCACTCGGTCCATCCTCGTGTGACCACAAATCCAACGCAACATACGCATTTCTGAAACACTCAGTTGTTGAACATGTCTTCTCTTTGTGGGCCAGCATTCTGCTCCGTACAGCATAGCGGGTCTAATCGCTGTTCTATAAAACTTGCCTTTTAGCTTTTGTGGTATCCTCTTGTCACAGAGAATGCCAGAAGCTTGGCGCCACTTTATCCACCCAGCTTGGATTCTATGGCTGACGTCCGTATCAATATCTCCATCCCTCTGTAGCATCGATCCCAGATACCGAAAGGTATCTTTCCTAGGCACTTCTTGACCTCCCAGACTCACGTCTCCCTCCTCCTGTGCAGCAGTGCCAAAGTCGCATCTCATGTATTCGGTTTTAGTTCTGCTTACTCTAAAACCTTTAGACTCAAGGGTCTGCCGCCACAACTCTAGTTTCCTATTTACCCCCGCTCGGCTTTCATCAACTAACACTACATCATCGGCGAACAGCATACACCAAGGGATATCCCCTTGGATGTCCCTTGTAACCTCATCCATTACTAAGGCAAAGAGATATGGGCTCAAGGCAGACCCTTGATGAAGCCCAATCTTAATCGGGAAGTAGTCTGTGTTACCATCATTTGTTCGAACACTAGTCACAGCATTGTTATACATGTCCTTGGTGAGGGTAACATACTTTGCTGGGACTTTATGCTTGTCCAAAGCCCACCACATAACATTCCTTGGTATCTTGTCGTAAGCCTTCTCCAAATCAATAAAAACCATGTGTAGGTCCTTCTTCTGTTCTCTAAACCGCTCCATAACTTGTCTTATTAAGAAGATTGCTTCTATGGTTGACCTTCCAGGCATGAAACCAAATTGGTTCATGGATATCCGCGTTGTTCCTCGCAAGCGACGCTCTATGACTCTCTCCCATAGCTTCATGGTGTGGCTCATCAACTTGATTCCCCGATAATTAGTACAACTTTGGATGTCTCCCTTGTTCTTGTAGATTGGTACCAATATGCTTCTTCTCCACTCCTCAGGCATCTTGTTCGATCGGAAAATATTGTTGAACACCTTGGTTAGCCATACTATAGCTATATCCCCGAGACATCTCCACACCTTGATTGGAATACCATCAGGGCCCATTGCTTTACCCCCTTTCATCCTTTTTAGGGCTTCTCTGATCTCCGATTCTTGGATCCGCCGCACGAAGCGCCTATTGGTGTCATCAAACGAGTCGTCCAACTGGACGGTGGTGTTCTCACTCTCACCATTGAAAAGCTTATCGAAATACTCTCGCCATCTATGTCTAATCTCATCCTCCTTCACCAAGAGCTGCTCCCTCTCATCCTTAATGCACTTGACTTGGTTGAAGTCTCTTGTCTTCCTATCACGAGCCCTAGCCATCCTATAGATGTCCTTCTCTCCTTCCTTCGTACTCAAACGTTGGTATAGACCCTCGTATGCCTATCCCTTTGCTTCGCTCACTGCTCATTTTGCAGCCTTCTTTGCCACCTTGTACTTCTCTATGTTGTCGGCACACCTGTCATGGTACAAGCGCTTATAGCATTCCTTCTTTTCCTTAATAGTCTTTTGCACATCTTCATTCCACCACCAAGTGTCTTTTGAATCGCCTCTACCCCCTTTGGTCACTCCAAGCACCTCTGAAGCAACCTTCCTAACGCAAGTTGCCATCTTCTCCCACATGTCGTTTGCATCCCCTTCATCCTGCCAAGGGCCCTCTTCAATAACTCTTTCCTTGAAGACCTTTGCTGTCTCACCTTCTAATTTCCACCACTTTGTTCTTGCAATCTTAGGTTGTTTAACCCTACAGGCTTGCACTAGAAAGCGGAAATCAGCCACCAACAACTTGTGTTGAGATACTACGCACTCTCCAGGTAACACCTTACAATCGAAGCATGCCCGTTTATCCCTCCTCCTTGTAAGGACAAAGTCGATCTGGCTAGAGTGATGGCCACTACTAAAGGTCACTAAATGAGACTGCTTCTTCCTAAAGAAAGTGTTGGCTAACATGAGATCAAAGGCTATAGCAAAGTCTAAGACTTCCTCTCCTTCCTGGTTCCTACTGCCAAAACCGAAACCTCCATGAACTGCCTCATAACCTACCCTTGACATACCTACATGACCATTAAGATCCCCTCCTATAAAGAGCTTCTCGCTATTAGGTACAGCTCTAACCAAGCCATCTAAATCTTCCCAGAAAAGCCTTTTAGCGCTCTCATCCTGGCCTACTTGGGGGGCATACGCACTAATTACGTTTAAGACCATATCGCTAATGACGAGCTTAACTAAGATGATCCTATCCCCTTGTCTTCTCACCTCCACCACACCATCCTTAAGGCTCTTATCAATCAAAACTCCTACTCCATTTCTATTGGAAGATGTCCCTGTGTACCAAAGCTTGAAGCCGGTGTTGTCCACCTCCTTCGCCTTCTGCCCCTTCCATTTAGTCTCTTGGACACACAAGATATTTACTCGCCTTCTAACCGCTGTATCAACTAACTCTCTTAACTTACCCGTGAGGGACCCTACGTTCCAGCTACCTATACGAATCCTAGTGGGTTCGACTAGCTTCCTTACCCTTCGCACCCGTCGCTGATGCGAAGACCCTTGCTCATTTTTCACCACACCCGGGCGCCGATGTGGCATGCCACTAAGGATGCGACGTCCCGATCCTTGCTCTCTTGACACCGTGCCCAGATCATGACACGGCGCGTCACGGGGGTGACGACCCAGCCCTTGCTCATTTGTCACCATACCCGGGATCCGGCATGGCGCGTCGCTAAGAGGGTTACGCCCCAACGGGAGTCTATTTGGTCTCATCTCCATAAGAAAGGCTGGTTTTGACGTCTGGCTCGCCACACCTAAACACAACCCTCCTCCTTTACCCGGGCTTGGGACCGGCTATGTTGAGACGACTCAAGAAAGTCTTTCAATCAACATAGACGAAGTTCTCTTGTAACTTGTCATGTTAAATTAATTGGGTGAGTTATACAGGGTCCTGTTCACCTCTATGTGCATCTGCATCTATAAAGACCACCTCCATTGAGCATTTTCTTCCTTTACAGGACAGAAAAAGAAATCTATATTGCAACCAGTAATCACTCCTCTTAGCACAAACCACCACTGCTGCTACAAATGAGAACAACATCAGACCAAAGCTCCAGATGTTTTTCAGCAATCTCAAATAACATATATTTTATATTGCTAGTTGGCCAGCCATTCTATGTAAAAAACAGAGAAGGCAAAATGATATGCATTTTACATCTATTCTAGAAGGGATCCATTCATTCCACCACATAATGTCAATTTTAAGAACTGCACCAAAATCATTTTGTTCACAAAAAACATTCACAACATGACACGACAAGTCAAAATTTGGTGTGTTTCTCTGCCTACTTATCTGTATTGCCTTCCTAGTGTACCTATGCATCGATCCATCTGCTTCAATTTCTTCCTAACATTCTAGGTTGCTTTTGTGCATCATTTCATCGCTAATGTCACGAGAAAAATTGATGCCATCAATTCAAGATGGGTGAAACTGAACACCATAACTGTGTTGCACTGATGAATACCAATGCCCATGCTAATGTCACAGTACAAAAAACCCATTTTATTTCAGTTATAATCATGGATCTGCAAGTGATGTTCTGAAAAAATTAGCAAAACACTTTTCTAAGTTCATCGGTGCCTCGTTATTGTCAGAGAAAAAGTGAAGGCATAATATACTCTTGTATGCTTTTGTGTGTCATAAATCCTATGGTGATGGCATCACACTGATTCAGGTAAACTGTAATCAGACTTCTTAGACACATTAATTTTGTAGAGAACATGCTACAGAAACTATGTGCTGACACCATTTGCAGTAAACCAAAGGACAATCATTAATTTTGTGAACTGCTATAGATCTACAAACAGCAGTTGGATTTTGACACTTGTGGAGAAGTTCACGAGGCAGACAAAAAGAATGACTTGTGCATACACAAATGGCGGAAACGACATCGATGCATCGTGGCGGCGGTGGCTTGGCGATGTCGTCTGGTGCCTTCACGGTAGCGAGTGCAGGGGTACGTAGTAATGCTGAAGTATGGCCTGTAAGTTGAAATTATGTTCAAGTAAAACGGCCATTCTTAGTAGATGACCAATACTGAAATATTGCTTGTACTGTTCCACAGATGCAACCTTTCTTAAATAAAAAACAAAGGCGATGGGTAGCATACAACTACTGATGCATACCAGTTCTTATCCTTATTTAGCGGCAGCCATTCAGCTGAGCACTTGGATCCGAGAGTTGATTCCTAAATCTGTGTCAATCAAAAAGAAAAATGATCATTCAAGTGCTTAATTACAAAATAGACATAGATCACCCAGTTTTGAATCGGCAAGCATCGCGTCCGGAGTAGAAATTTACTGATTGCAGGCCGTTCGCACAAAAGAAATTTATACAGCCAAATTATTTCCAGAAAGAAAATATCAGTAGAAGCGGCATTTACAATTTCTATACCGGATTGTTATTGCTCTGTGTTCGTGGTGGAGGCAGCGTCGCGTCCGGCGTCAAGGCGGCGTACGTCGCGTCCAGCAGCCGGCGGGCGGTAGCAGCCGGAGCGTCTGTTGGCGAGCCTTCTCCGGCGTCCAGTCGGCAGCGCGTACGGCGCGTCCAGCGGCGTCCCGTACGTCCCCCACCCCACCGGCAGCTCGCAGCACATACCCCACCGGCGCTCGGCAGTAGCTGCTCCGCCGGCCGCCCGTCGGGGGATACTGGCCGATGCCGAGGAGGGAGGATGGAGACGTCGCGGGTGCAGCAGGGGCCGCAGCCGTGGCCGTCAAAGCCGGAGGCCGTTGGCGTTAGGGTGGTGTGGGTGGCAGCGGGATCCTTCAGGATGGGCACCGGCAGCGGCGGATATAGGGCGGTCTGGGGTGAGGCCGGCGCACCGCCGCAGCGCTGCGCAACCCTAGCCCGTGGCCGCGCGCCATAGCCGGCCCCCGCGCGCCGAGAACCGTTGCCGGGCTGGCTGCGGCGGCGAGAGCACCCGCCGTGGTCGGCAGGCGGCGCGGCTCGCGAGCCGGGCAGGAAGACGAGAGAGGATTTTTTTTTCGTCGCGGGTCGGGGATCCAACACGGGGGTGGGAGAGGAGGCGTCGCTGCGTCGGGGACTCAGGGGAGAGAGGATTTTTTTTTTTTGGCGGAGGCCTCGGTGAGGAAACGTGTCGCGCTGCGTACTCGAACCCGCGGCGCGAGGGTCGAGCGAGCGTGTGGGTCGCCAGCGTGAGAGGTAAGACTCCGCGTCGTACTTTTAATAGGTGTGTCATCAGTGTTAAAGTAAAAATTTGTCTAGAGAAGTTTTTATAGGAATAGATCGACAAACCTCTTTTTAATTTTTACATCAAATGCAAGCAATAATTGTTTGTTCTGCTCCCAAATTAAATTCCAATTACAAGAAGTCAAGAAATGCTACTAGCGCGTAGTTGTTGAAGTCTGAATTGTTTGTTCATTCTGCTTCCGATCGAATTCCAATCACAAGAAAAAGAAATGCTAATTACGCGTATTTGTTGAAGGCTTGGTAGGCTTCTTGGAGCAGATGGTGATCGTCCCACTCGTCTCGGTACGTCTCCGCGCACTCCATTTTCTTCCTCCTGCCGGCGTCGAACATCTGCTTCCTCCACTCCTCCACTCTGCCGGCGTGGCCGCCGCACTGATCCGCCAGCCACTCGTCGTAGTCGAACTGGTTGTGCTTCATGCAGTGCGTGTACCTGACGGGCCAACCCACGGCCTCCAGCTCCGCGTGGAGCGCCCTCACGTCTTCCATCATCTCCTCCTCCGACGGGAGCTGGATCCGGCCCGACATAGCGCCCGCGACCCAGCTGGCCTGCAGCTGGAACATCGGGAACGGGATCACCTTGAAGGGCAGGCCGATGAAGGCGAGGTTGGGAGCCAGCCGAGGCACGAACACGTGCTTGTACAGCGGGTGGATGCGGTTGTCATCCACGGTGACGACGGCATCAGTATCAGAGCCGGGGTGGAGGAGGAACGGGAAGCTGTACTTGTAGCCGGTGCAGTGCATGACGACGTCCGCTCTGACGGAGCTGCCGTCTCGGAACACGACGGTGGTGCCGTCCGCGTCTGCGCGCTCCACCATGGAGCGGAGCCAGAGGTTGCGGTAGCCGGGGAGCCTCTTGCAGGTGTCGGCGGGGGCCGATCTGTCGGCCACGTGCACCTCCCTGGCCACGCCGGCGATTTCCCTGGAGATGTCGGCGCCGCTGTTGCTGGCGCCGACGATGACCACGACCTGGTCGGCGAACGGGCCCGGCACGCGGTAGCTGTGGCTGTGCGTCTGCTTGCTCGGCGGCCAGGCG
>CM041628.1:94236948-94258002 GCA_023333625.1 Bothriochloa decipiens
CCCTAGATCTACGTTTGTCTGATCATGCTCTCACAACTCACCTTACCTTGGCGACGATTCAAACATTAACACTAACAACATATATGGCTAATTCATATATGAAGGTTACCACCACCATTAGACCACAGGGTAACAAGTACAGTCAAGTTATCACTCTTCATACCTTAGCAAAGGCGTCGATGCAAAATTTAAATTCCCCGAAGTTAGTACTTAACTAAGACACCTATAAGTCCTAATATGGGCATAAAGGATATGAACATTGGCAACCTTTAGATTTAAAATTAAATTTTCACAAAAGCTTTTGTTCTAAATACACAAATGACGTGTTTAGTGCTAAATCATGCTCCAATACCAGCTATCACAGAACTGCCCAATTTATACAAGATCAAGTACGAATGTACCCTCTAACACGTTGACACTCGTATACTTTCACTTATATAAACCCGGTAGTTCAACAAAATCACGAAGGATTTCAAACCAACTAGCAACAAACCAAGATCGTAGTGATTCAGCATAACCACATCATCTGTTATAACATTTCATAGATAATCTAACCTAGTTTACATAACATCAGAGTACATTTTAGTTATTACAGGGGAAGTAGCATAAGTTAAAACCAAATCCATAGTTTGAGGATTACATTGCCAGTTTAGGTTCACATCCTACAAAAGCTATATAAGATAAGGAATCTAGTAGAGACCATGCCCAATGCTCTAGTCTTTATTCCCGGCTGGGAGAAGGAAGTATTTACAACAACCATTATAGAATATGTCATTTGCAACAAGAGGGAATAAAACTCTTAGTACTCAATTGTACTCAACAAGACTTACCCATCGTAAGTTAGAAATAAAGACTCCAAGGATTATGCAAGGCTATTATAGGTGGAGTTGGCTTACTCATTTTGCATAAAAAGCCTGAAGTGAGGAGAGTAACTATATTATTATTAGCATCAAGTTAATATTCATTAACCTATCATCTATGTTTGCCCCTGTGTTAAACAAGCAAAAGAGAAGAGAATTACATAACCATATCAGGTTCATCAACAGCTATCTTGTGAAGCATTATTAACCATCCAAGCAATTTAATATTTTCAAGTATGGAGATGTTCCCGTCAAGCTTCTCACTATCCAGGATACGATGGCGATTCGAATCGATTACTACCCAGCTGAGGAATTATTTCTAACACTCTCCTGGTAAGCCCCGCTAAGGGTAACCATAGAACACTATTGGTACAACTCAGGAATCGCCAATCCGAACAGCTCCTCACTCCCACGGGGGTCACCAAGCTAGGTCAGGAATTTTAAATCACCTGATATAGGACTTACGGACATGGTCCTCATCTGGGTACCACTGTGCCACTGGACTTACAGACATGATGGCTAGTATGTACATACCACCCCAGTAGTGAGCACATGATACTCCCCGATTTCCAGCTTGAGTTGAGCTACTAGGCTTCACGGCGGATAACCTCCGATCCAACCAGCTAAGTGTAGGCACTGTTCAACATGACAAAGAAGGGCTCCATGCCTTGGAGGTGATTGATCGGCATGATGGTCCGCTTCACTTAACAAGGCTTGCAGACCTGGTAACTTCCACGTTCCACCTTACCGTCGATTTACATTCACATGGTTATTTACACGATAGCACATATAGCCAACCGTGAGCCATCATCCTAATTCTCGCAAGTGATTAATAATCACTCGACTTCTATCGTTTAAGCATGGCTAAGCAAATACTACGGTATCATATCATTAGGATTTCAAGGATAATAACTGGACAAGGAAGGGTGTAAATGCAGCAAGGGTTCCAATTCAAATCCTAGAACTTAATGCAACAAGCATAGCATAATTAATATATTATAAAAAGGTAGGAAGTTAAAATGCTCCAGGGCTTGCCTTTCACGAATGTTGCGGGTTCGTGCTGCGGACACTCGAGAATCATGTCCTGGTCGGCTTCGGGACCGGATGAATGAGCTTCCTGCTCCTGAGGATTCTCCGGCTCTTGCAGTCACGTTCCCACGAACTCCAACAGGGTCACTCCTGCTGGAGCACCTATTGCATGCATATGCATAGGATGAGAACCATGAATGCATAAGTGATGATGGTGATGATGACATGATGCTTATGATGATAAGTTGATTAGGCCACATCACTGGACACTCGTTTATCGAGTTTTCCAACTCTATTCGAATCATTATAACAAAAACACTTTACTTATCTTACACAAAGCAAATTCACTTACCAGAACTACATAACTTAACATATAACAATTCATCCTCAGTTAAAGACCTAACACCTGCATCTAAGATCTTACTTGAATTAAATTAGGCACATAAAATATCATGTATGGCAAATCATATGATATGAAGAAATATAATTAAAATATATCATTTCATGTACTAAGAAGAATACTAGATAAATAAAATGGTCAACAGTAGAGTTAACCTTCCTATTAGCTAGAGAATACAAAAACAAGATTAATAAATTTGGTTTCATAAATTTTGGATAACCATAACTCTGGTTATTAATTTTGCAAGTTAAAAAGGCTTTTCTTTTAATAAATAAAAGCTATATATTAAAGTTTGTCAAACCAAAATTTTTATGACTTCATCATGTAGATCACAATAAAATAAAACTAACAAAACTAGTTTCACCATTTTTGGACCTTCCTAGCTCAAGTTATGAATTTTCAAAGTTTGAATTCAAAAACTAATTTAGAAATTATTTTCAAAAAGGAAAACAGGCATGTGGGCCGATTTGGCTGGCTCAGCCCAGCTTGGCCTGCGGCGTGCGCGTGCACGTGGCCCAAGCACGGGCGAGCGACCCAGCGGCGGTGTAGGCCAGCCCAGTGCGGCAATGGCCCAACAACGGTGGCAGCAGCGCGCGCAAGTAGCCCAACACGAAGCAGGCCGGCCCAGCGACGCGGCAGCCCGATGCGGCCTGGAAGATTTACAGAAAGGCCCTTATACTTTACTAAATTTACAAACCAGCCCAAACCACTTTTTGACACTATTTAACTGAGTCATGAACTTTGTAACTAGGCCCCTGATTTGTTCACATTTACAAAATGAAGTCCCTGGGTGGCGCCCGAACAGAGCATGACGCTGGGGCGCTCGACTGGCCGTGGAACTCGCCGACGGCGAGGTCTCCGACGATAATACCGACCCTACCTGACTCCCCATGACGACATGCATCCAACGATGCAGGAAAGGCAGGCTGCAGTGGACTAAATCGACGACGACGATGCACGACGGTGACGCTCGGTAGCGTCCGGCTCGCCGTCTCCGGTGACGCCAGGCTCGGTAGAGGCCAAAAGGGCTTCGGTCCTAGATTCTACATGATCGGGCGACCTCGAAACACTAGAGAGGAAGACAGGAGGAAGATGGAGGTGCTCTGGCCACGCGGGACCGAGCTCGTGGCACTGGCGGCCGCGCGGCGCGGAAGCTCACCTTGCGAGATTGCGAGGCGCAGTTGGACGGGAGAGGAGAGTGGCCTGTGGCGAAACTATGGACGTGGAGAATTTGGAATTGGACGAGCGGTGAAGGTGAATTGAAGAGGCGGCAACGGGGTGGCCGACTGCAAGCAGAGGAAGGAAAAGGAGGAGGAAGGGAAAATAGAACGGCCGGCTTCGGCTTTGGTCGGCGCGATGAGGTGGCAGGAGCCTTTGTGACGTCGTCGTCGCGGCTGGTCATGCGGCCAGGCCGGGAAGGCCCCCGACGGCAACGGCGTTGAAGGGGAACAGGGGAAGAAGAAAGGAGAAGCTCGGACACTGTAGTAGCAAAAAGGATTTTCCCCTTTTTCGATTGCTCAAAAATTCATATTGGAACTTGAAAAATTCCCAATACGAAAGTTGCTTAAAATAATTAGACCTATACTTTTGCTTTTTGGACCATAGCCAAATTCTTGATATTTTTGAAATTAGGTTTTCAAGATTTGAATTTGAATTTGAAATTTAAACACTTAGCACAATCATAATGAAATGACAAAATGAATGCATTATGATTATGCACATGTAATGCAATTCAATTAGGCCAATAACAATTGAGGTGTTATAATTTGTATCTCCAAATAAATTTATTAAAAAATTAGATTCAAAGATCTTTCTAATGATACTAGTTATGTAGTATAAATATTAATATTTTTTGATATATAATTGCCGATAATTATTTCTTGAAAAGCGTAAGCGACAATTAAAAAGGGACGGAGGGAGTATGTTGTATTTGCAACTGTATTTTTAGCTTACCTCAGAACCGAACTGAGCTCGGTTGGTCAGCTGAGCGGGGTCTCAGGCTGCCCACCGCAGTTCGAGCGCTGGCTCACGCGGTGCCTCACCCAGGGACACTGTTCCCATGAACAGTGATTTCTAAATAAAAAAATTATGTTGCCTCCTTTCACGTGATGTCACAATGGTCAGAATGGCGTGTCTGTCGTCTATGAAGCTCTGAGCAGTTTCATCGATCTCTGAAAAGACGCGATTTCTACTGTGTGAAGTTGTAAGAGGCGGTAAAAAAAAGCTTGCTTTCAACCTTAGAAATGCAATTGCAAATAGAAGACTAAAATACAGACGAAGTTTTAATGAATGATATTTGCATAGGCCATAGGAAAATGTACGATCTTAATCAAGACCTGTTTGGATCATTAAAATTGTATTTATCTAATAAATTATAATTTAGACATATATTTAATATATACTATATAATTTCTACAAGTTTACTTAAGTAAATTAGAGTATAAACATAGTATGTGATCTATAAAATTTATTTTTTATCTCCCTCTCTATAAATTTAAGATAGACTTACATGCGGATTTTGAAAAGTTTAGAAATCTTAAATTCCAAGCCAAATAGTCTTATTGTTAAGTAAATTTTAATTCCCCGTAGCTTCATAATAAACTTAAGCTGCTAGACCTACTACTTAAGCACTCATCCTACTTTTGAGGGTCAAGAGTAAAGAAAAATCACTTCAGCAGGGCCCCTACTAAAGCCCTAAAATTCGAGAGGCCCCCTCAAATCACTTATCCAGCCCTCAGTCTAAAGGGCTCTGAGCACAGTCCTCAAATCTTAATTGTGTTCATTTATGACCATAATATGACGCAAGTTAATTGTTTTATTCAAATTTATATTTAATGATTATGTTATTTGATTTTTGCAAACATGTTATGGATTATGTTGTGATTGACTATAATTAAATTTGGACCAAATTTGTGTTTCAATTTAAATTTAAAAATTATATTTTAATTAGTAATTTTAGTGTTTTATTTTTATAGTTAAAGTTTAGATAAATTATTATATAATATGATGTTCTCAAGTACATATACATATTGCGTGTGACAAAATAGAGAGAATTAAGAAGTAGCAGCTCTATTTTAAGGGTTATTGCTAGAGTTCACTCCAGAAAACAGAGCTCTTAGAAGTAGGATAATCCTCAAATTAAAAGTAGGGACCCTGTTTTGAAGGTTATTGCTGGAGTTGCTCTGTGTCACAAATATTTATACTCTTTTTAATAAATTTGACTAGATATGAAATAATTGATAGTGCAACTTCAATATTTGTAGTGTCACAACCGTAGAAATTATTAAGTAAATAATGAAGCACGAATTACTTAGTATCTAATGCCGCACATTTGGCTAAAAACACAAGCCCGGCAGATGGTTTCATGTGGTGGTCGCACATTTATTCGTCGCATACGCACAAACCTAGGAGTTAGGCCTGCCGTGATCTGCTACTTGGCCAACGATGCACACCCTGCAGTGTTGTGCTCCTTGTCCAACGATGGCCGGATGGGACTACCTCCGGCGAGTGGCGATCTTCACAACTGGCAACGACGCCCTGTCCACGACCTGCGACGACCTGGCTACGATGACGTGAAGAAAAATCGCTAAGATGCGACGACGGCATGGGGAAATTTTTGGATGGGTGCACAAAATTAGTGTTTTGTGAGTGAATTATGAAAAATTATTGGAGATAGCCTTTGTTTTCCTTTCCTATAATAATGAGTTGCCAAACTTCATGATTTGGGAAACAAATTTTCCCAAAACGTAGGAGATGCTCTAACTTCTGAATGTTTAGAACACTTTGGGTCTGTCAGATTTCTGCTTATCCTCTTTTTGTCACTGCATCATTCAAAGTACCGCGGGTGCCATTTTCCATGGAGATAACCATTTCAATGAGTTAGGCCATTTTGTTAATTAGAAATGATGCAATCTCCAAGAATGTCAGCCAACTATTCCAAGTGCAAAAAAGACATTTCAAAAGTGAATTTGCTCAGGTTATTTTTCGAGCAAAGAAGTCTTATGAACCTCGAAGTAGTCAATGGTTAGAGAATTAGAAGAACGTCCAACACAATGTTGATGAAATTATGCTGTTTATATTACTAATATATAAATGAGTAAATATCATACTAAATGTTGGTGGGTGATTTTTAGCATTTTGATGTAGGCAACTGATATGCTAATATAAATCATGGGTTTACTAATGCAAATAGTTGTAAAGACATAATGATTGTGCTAGTGGATATTGATGTGAGCACTTTGCATGTAGACATAGCTTCATGTTCTAGATAGAGGGGTGTTCTAGTGGATGCTGGTGTGGACATTTTGCATGACAAGAAAAATTGTTAAGGGGGCAATTTGCATGCAGGGATGGTTACATTTGATAGATAGTAGGATGTTCTAGTGAATGCTGATGTGGACACTTTGCATAACAAGATAAATTTCTTGTGAGGATTTGCTTTATGAGAAAGATAGATAGCTATGATTTTCTTTGTAACTTTTTATCATAAAGCATGCAAGTGTTTAGTAGGCTAGTTAAGGCTTGTAGCCAAGCCCTACTAGTGCACCAAAATGCACTTTTCCCACCTAGCGAAAAAGCGGAGTTTAGTCTTGACTAAGCTCCCGATGTGTTGTCTGCTAAAAATGAGAGGGAGAAAGGAGCAGGAGCGAGGAGCCATCTGTCTTCATCTCCATCGCCAACGATAAGGAGGAGCAATACATCTTCATCTCTGCCAATGATGAGGATGTGGAGCCGTCCGTCTTCATCTCCACCAACGAGGAGGAGAGCCCTCCATCTTCATCAGCTTTCAACTTAGCTAAGGCACACCCTTATGTAACATGTAATTACCGAGTGCCTATGCTAGATTTTAACTACGCCTATGATAGATTTTAGAGTTTATAGTTGATGCATGGGCTCTTTGTGATGGGATTTTAGTATAGAGGGAATTCATCTGAGCTACTGTGTTGGGCTTGTTGTTTGTGACGGGCTAACTATATTTCTGTAACTATTATTTATGATGGGCTGACCATATGATGTTGTTTGTGACGGATTAATCATCTTTCAACATCTAGTATTTGTGATAGGCTAACTATATGATGTTAAATTTTTCTAGACCTGTTGTTTGTGATTGGGATAACTATTCGATGATGTTAATTCTATAATCCTTTTTATAGGATGGTGGGCGTCCCTCTCCTGGATCGCCATGGGTCCCACCACCTGTGGACGGATATAAATGTCTGATCCAAGACATCCGACTATGTCACACTTGTCTTGAGTGTGATTGCCTTGGGCTTCTTAATCTACATCCTCGCGAAGCTAGAATGTTCTGTATGTGACCACACACACCGAGTTACATCCAATTACTCATCATCCTGTTCCCTTTCTTGGTGTTCTTTGCTACCTCATTTCTATTTGATATGCTGAGGCAGGCTTTGGTTGGAGTGTATGACGGGAGTCACCTGGTGGCCAGCTGTTGCATGTGGTGTCCTATTGTTGATAGGAGTTGTTAGTTACAAAGAAGAACCAACTATATACGTGGTGTTCGTACATATCACCGTCAGTCCCACTTCGACCTCTATGCAAGTACTAATCAAGTTGGTTCCACCGTGTCTGATCGTTGTTGTGCTCTGGCATCATACCTTGCAAGGTATGTACTATGGGCACCATGGCATGCTAGATTGACACTATTCTAGGTGGTACTGGGAGTGATGTTAGCAGAGTGGCTCACGATCTACGCTTGTGGTATCTCTCCTAGGCTAGTTTTCACAGTTGGTACAATGATGGTAGCAGTTCTGATGGGGCTATGCACCAACAATTACATTGGTCTCAATTAGATAGTTAAGAAGAGGTTGATGGAGGTTAATCTTCACCAATGATTATGTGGTAGACATTAACAGGATATGTTATCATTCAATGTTGTTTGCTGGTGGAATGCACTAAATTTGTTAATTCTACTCCACTTATCAGTTCACATCATTATTCTCTAATCTATTTTACTTCCACAACACAAGCAATTGAAGTTTGGCCTCAGGATCACCACCATCAGAATGTCCTCTGGAATCTTGCCTATTGCAATGAAGCCAACTAATATAATTTGGTACATGAGTACATGCACATGAGGAGTTTGGATGCATACACATTTTGTACACAACCAATGATGACAACATATGATAATAAACTATTGTTTTTCTATGTCTTCAAGTTGGCATTGAAGGCGACGTCAATCACCTTGTTGGTTTAGCCAACAAGAGAGATGAGAGAGAGAGGGGGAAGAAAGCAAGTGTTTAGCCAACATATAGGTGTCTATCCACCTACCCTTTCCTCCTCTTATAGAAGGGGAGGTGGGAGAGGAGGTTATCTTATGCCCATAGTGGGGTTGTATTTACAGAAACACTACTAGAGGCTACAAATTAATGACCCTCTCTTATGGGGGTTTGTATTTACAAAAATATCACAAAAGGCTTTATTCAAAGAGAGGACTTCGAAGGTCCATTCTGTATGGATTTATTCATGATAACTGCATGGTGCATTTGGAAGAAGAAATGACTACATCTTCAACCACAAGCCACCTTCAATGATAAGATGGAAATATATGTTCAAGAATGAAGCTAAACTTCATCTTTTTAGAGTACCAACCCACTTTCATAGTTCAATAATGGATTGGATAAACGCTTTGTAATCATGAGTTAGTTTTCATCCCACCTTCTGCATGTAACTTTTATTTTTTTTCTCCTTCTTTTAGGTAAGTCCTTTAGGTCAACCTCACTCATGAGAAGCCTACCATGCACAATATTGCACAAACATAACACATTAGATCTCGTTAAGCTTACTAGTTTGTGTACCTCATTAGACCCTTAATTGTTTTGTAATCAATGCGCCAAAACCATTGCAAAATTATGTATGTAATAAGTAACTCAAATACTCACCATTGCAAAAAAAAAAAAACTAAAATTAAGAGACCATTCTGAAGAGGTCATTGATCAGAATGGATATATTATTTGCCTAATTTAAATATCTGTGTGGAGAGAAATGGTCGTTGAGAAAATAAAAATGGATGTATTATTTGTCTAATTTAAATCTAATGTAAAAAGATATAAAATTTTAAAATCCTAAGGTCAACACAAGTACACAACCTGAATCGCCAGCTTAGCAGCGCTCCCAGCAGCTGCAATAGGTGTGCAGCTGCAGGCCAAAAGCGGACCGGCATGCTTCATTAGTGGCTTCCGAGAATTTTATTTTGGGTTTTATAAGATCTACTTAAACATGTAGGAGTATAGTGGAAAAAGAAATAAACATGCAACGGTGCTAAGTTACACGCTCATATAAAAAATGAAATCCACACCCTGGTCGGGGTGCTAAGTTACACAAACAGTGTCCTTATTGATCACTTAACTCGCTGGCCTGTTGGCTTATTTCTTAGACGATGATGCTAGTAATGCGGTGCTAAGATCGCTGTCGGCGCTTGCCAATGCATTTTGCTGAATATATGCGTGCTTCAACCTGCGACAATTCCAGAAATTGAAGATTGCGCAAGGCAACAGGACAAGAGCTAGCAACCAGTCGTGAAATTGCCTGTAATGAAACAGCGTCCAGAACATGGCCACCACAAAAATCAGCACGGGGTACACATCCTACAATGCAGAGACAAGCAAAAGATTAGTAGGGAGGCATGCAGGCAGAGAAAAGCAAAAGCCTTACCAGGAAACACATGGCCTTGAGATGTTTATACTGAACCTCCGGCTCCTCCTCGAGCCCGGGTGACGGTGACGCGACATCTACACAATAAGGATCCGACATGGACGACATCCTCTTTCAGCCCAGCCGTCGGCGGCACGCGAGAAATGATCGAGTCCTCTTCTCCTTGAGCCCCGGCCGGGTTTGACGTCTCCTGAGTCCTGACTCCCTCAGCCCCGGCGGTGCAGAGAATTCGGTTGTTATGAGCGGGTATTATATATATATATAAAGAGAAATAAAATAGTTTACTTAAGACTTATTTATTATTAAATTTCCATTCTAAACAGAGAACTCAAGATGATCAATGCTAAAATGAG
Source organism: Bothriochloa decipiens (assembly GCA_023333625.1). Classification (NCBI taxonomy): domain Eukaryota; kingdom Viridiplantae; phylum Streptophyta; class Magnoliopsida; order Poales; family Poaceae; genus Bothriochloa; species Bothriochloa decipiens. The sequence goes on from CM041628.1 coordinate 94,247,268, forward strand.
AAGGATCGACTCTTTCCCAACAAAAATCTATCTCTATCATATGGTCACTGCGACCCCCTTTTGCGAGGGGGCGCCCTTCTCCCGAAGTTATGGGGCTATTTTGTCGAGTTCCTTAGAGAGAGTTGTCTCGCGCCTCTAGGTATTCTCTACCTACCCACTTGTGTCGGGTATATATATACAACCCTTTTGTTGAAGGTCGTTCGAGCTTTTCCTGGGAGTATGGCATGAGTTACATACTTCAGCGCCGTAGCACCTGGTATGAGCCTCGTGAAGAAGTAATGGCTAGTCCACAGGGCTCATACTTCAGCGCTGCAGCGCTCGGTACTCGGACCTCGGCTCGAGGCATTTTCTCTACCCTTCTTACTCTGAAAAAGCAGGGTCACCTTGTGCCCTTAAACCTATAACTATCTTTCGGCTAACCTAGCCTCCTCCGTCCTTCCGTACCAACAAGGGGTAGTATAGGAATATTGACCTGTTGTCCATCGACTACGCCTTTCGGCCTGATCTTAGGCCCTGACTCACCCTCCGTGGATGAACCTTGCGGAGGAAAACCAATATATATATATATATATATATATATATATATATATATATATATATAGTAATAACCACACAAAATGAAATCTACACTCAGGGGTGCTAAACAGTATCCTTATTGATAATTGAACTCATCACTTGCATGTTGGCTTAGTTCTTAGATGGTGATGCTAGCAGTCTGGTGCTAAGATCGCCCTCGGCGCTTGCTAATGCTTGCTGAACATATCCGTGCTTCATCCTGCGACAGTTCCAGAAATTGAGGATTGCAAAAGACGACAGGACAGGAGCTGGCCACAGGGTGTGATATCGCCTGTATAAAAGCAGCGCCATGAACATGACACCCACAAAATACAGCAAGGGGAGCACATCCTACAAAGACAAGCAAAAAAAATTAGTAGGCAGACAGCTGGATAAATAATGTGTGTTAGTGCCTCATCAGAAAAGATAATTAACGGTGCTGTATAGAACGAAATTATCAACGATGAACAACATGACAGGCAGCAGCCAAAGGTCACAACATGCATGCATATTAATATGTTGGGTTGGAACTTGGAACTGTTGTTTAGGCAACATACATACTAACTGTATAATATCATACTAGTGTATTATTACTAGCGCGGAAAAGAAGAAATTAAAATCGAAATCGAACTGTTTTTAGCTATATGTTGGGTTCGGCTATATAGTAGCTCAAAGAATCCGGCCATTCCGTTAGTTCTAAACTTATCAATGCAACTGGGGATCTAGAGAGGAAGAAGGAAACAGGTAGATCGTGGTAGGGTAGAGAGAAGCAAAATTAATCCTTACGTACCAGTAAGCCCCTGACACACATGACCTTGAGATGTTTAAATCGAACAACCCACTCCTCCTCCTCGTCCTTGAGCCCGGCCGTGACGGTGACGCCTTTCTCTGACATGGCCGATATCTTCACTAGCTCCCCGGAGTGCGCAGTCTTGAGCCCGGTGACGGTGACGCCTTTCTCGACATCTGCAGAAGGATCCGACATGGACGACATCTCGTGAAGCCCCAAGCTCCGGGGTGGATTGGCCGGCTATCTCCCTCAACCCCGGCGGTGCATGAGAAAGATCTGACGGATGTTCAAGGGGTTTTTATAAAGGGTACAGGTTCAGGCGTCCCTTTGTTTTTTCTAGGCGTCCCTGTCGTGTTGTCGCCGGGCTCCATCAGAAGGTTGAGGCGGAGAGGGCCTGGACCGGTCCAGCATTCTCCTCCCTGGGCAACAGGTCGAGCTCATGTTGGTCTCGGCCGTGACCAAGGCGTACGTCCAAGAGGCCCGTCATCTGACGACATTGCGTTCCAGAAGAACGACCCGAGGGTCGCCGGAATATCCTAGCGCTAGCTATGGGCGATCGTGAAACTGCCGGAGACATGGTACGTACCCTTGCTCAAGAAAGGTGCCGATGATGAACATGCAACATGGCGATACCACCGCAGGGCGCAGGCCCGAGTGCACTCGCTCGTGAACGCTACGGCGCAGCTCACGGTGCGCGGCTCTCAAGCTGCAACTTGTGAACGTCCGTTGCCTATACCTTCTTTCTAAAATTAAGCGACTGTGCATACGAACCCCGGTGAGGCGTCTGGTTGCGTGTTAGAAGACGGTGATCTCAGCACCAAATTATTATTCATCTATCCGTTTCAAAAAAAAAAAAAGTTCTACCCCTGCACACCGAACGCTTCTAATAACACGTTAGTTCCTCCGTTTGTTCCATCCTTGACAACAAATATTTGAACCATAATCCGTCTAAGTATAGAACTACATGATCCACGCAAGCTAAGCACAAGCAACATCTATGTGACATCCGTGGGGTTGCAATCAGTTTAGTCAATCATCTTCAGGTGGTGAGAACTCGACCATTTGCATACCCCTTCCAGCAACAGCAATGTGGTACTTCCTCTTTGCCCTAACAAGGCAACCACCACCACTATTAGAATTCAGAGACATCAAAAGATAGAGGAGTCAAAGAATTGCTCACCGGTCATGGAAAACATCTAGAGTTTCTGGCTCGGGCATACTAATGACAGCATGGGAATATTCCGTGAATTGGCCGGTTAATCCCATCTTCCAGCATCTTACCCTTTGGTCAAGGCCAGTAGAGAAAGCCCAAGTACCGTCTGTCCAGATTCCTAGTGGAAAACATGCATATGCTTGCATAACTCCAACAAAACAGACAGAAAGAATGGGAATATATGAACTACAGACAAACCTTTAACTGCTGCACTATGAGCCGATGATGCCTTATGTTGATATAGAATTTTAAGTGTGTCATTGTCATGTGAATTTGATCTTGCTGTGGTTGTTAAGCAATCCTCCGAAGATACTACTCTGAAGTTGAAGCACCGAACAGCTTGATCATCCCCACCACTTATGATGCAGTATGACTTGTCATGTGTTGAGTATGATATGTGGAGGCAATTAACGCCTGACTGGTGAACACCGGATAACAGGTGCATTGGTCTCAATTCAGGTATATCACATGATTGGGTACTTGAAGGCATCTCAGTGTTTGAGCCGTCACTTGCTTCATGCACTATAGTCTGAGTGTTTTCCACACCAGAAGCTTCAGATGAACTTTCAGCAGCTTTTAGGCTACCCAGGTTGCTCCCATCAGAGGGTGACATATCTCCATCTCTCTTCTTCAAAGTGTATGCCAGTGGTCTCCAGCGGCGGCGACCGCCTTGACTCCCTCTTCCGGTCCTGGGACGCTTTTGATAATCAATACTCATGTGTGGTTGAGTCTCCGATATTAGTTGCATGAAGCCATGAATGGTCTCTGTCAGGTTCCAAAAGGTAATGCTACCATCTGTTGATCCACTTACAATAAGGTATCTGTCTCCAGCATCATCTGAAAAAAAGAGCCCTAATTTCATTAACACAAAATAAGGTATGTCTCCAGTGTCATCTGAAAAAATAGAGCACTAATTTCATAACATAAAATCATTGACAGGTAATGAGAAAAGAAAGATAAAACTGACCTTTACAGTGGCTAGCATTGATGATAATATGCCGCAGCACCAAAACTGGTGATGCCTGTGGAACCAACAAGGCAACATCAAACCTGTACAAAAAGGAAGCAGCTCACAGACAGCCAAGAATACTACAAATACAAAATCTGTTCAGAAATTCAAAATGCATACCACAATCGAGAAGGTAACAGAAGAGCACGGAGCACAACCGTTGCATCCGAGCAAGCAACAACAACAAAACATACTGTCAACCTGCTGAAATGGAAGACATTAAATTAAGATTTCAGGATGCAAGAGCATGAACCAAAGGCTATGTGCTAGCTAGACTCTGTACTGCCAGCAGCACATGAATCACAATACTGGATCCTTTTTTTTCCCTTCTGAAAGCAATACTGGATCTTACCTGAGAACCGGATGTTTCAAATGAAATGCTGTAACAGAAAGGTAACGCCAGTCATTTTCCATGTGATCCATAACGTCCAATTTTGGGTGTACAACAGAGGAATTTCCTTCCTCAACCCTTTGTTTTATGTGGCCAGATTTCAATCCGTTCCTAGGAAGCTTTGGTGGCATATGGGTAGTTAGCCATTGAAATGACATGGCTGAATCAACATTTTCCATGTTTTTGGAGTTTTGCTTGGAGTCAATATCTAAGCCACTCGAACATACTTGTCTGTTTTCTGCTTTCCTCGGTTGCAAAATCCAAGTAGTGAGGACTTGCTTTGATCCAACAGATATGAGTAAGAAAGTCCCGTCTTTTTCAACAGCAATATCATCAGGAATGTCATTCAAACTGTAATTACATGACTTATATGTTACTGTGTAGGTCTTTGGGATGAAGCATGTAGCTCGCACAGCTGACCCACCTACATGCTCCCCAAGCAACTTTGAGGAATGCCATTTTCCAGAACTACCAGTCAAGAATCTGTAATAGATATCAGTATCAGAAAGGAACATAGATTCACAAACACTTATCACTTAAGAAACAAATTTACCCTGTAAGACGCACAGTTCCATCCTCACATCCAGTTGCTATCAACAGATCTGAGCTATTTTCAGGATCTGAATGTCTTGCTGCATCTATGAAGCACAACGAGTGCACTTCTCTACCATGAAACTGCAAATGGAGAACTTTGAGTAATTTCTTATCATGAGTTGGAGCCCAGTGCCTGTGAATATGAATATCATGATCCTGCTTGAAAAACAAAACAGCAAAAAAGTTAACTATGTGATGAAAATGTGTAACGCAAGATATAGTCTAGTCACCAACAGCAAAACTCAACAATGTGATGGAGTATGCCTTAGTTAACTCAGAGAAACTCTTCTTTTTTGGTGTAAAGAAAATTATGCCTTAGGTAATGACCAAAACAAAGTAGTCTACACTTGCACATAACTAACCAATTAAGAGATAGGGAAAATGATAGATAGGGGAAATGGTATTGGAACAGAATCGAATAATAGTTAAAGACTCAAACCAGTTTGCCCGATAGCATTTTAGAGTTGAGACAAGATTGTGCATGTCTCAATACGAAAAGAAATGGAAACTAAAGTTGCATTTTCTTGTGACTAATTCAAAATTACAAGCCCCCTCAAAATAAGCTACCAATGGCAAGCCTATGAACACATGAAAGCTTCAGAATGGAAGAAATAATTCCCATGAGGTGTGTTGACTTTCACTAGAACATCAGCTGACAAAAAATCCACAAAACACAAGTAAGGAATCTTAGAACACAAACCTTTATAAAGGCAAAGCAGTTCTGATATTCAGGGACTGTCCCAAGATAATAAGAATAAGGGCGCCGCCAGCCTCCACAGGATACTAGAGCCATCTATATAGAAGATAAAAGTTTGAAACTGCTGATTAGCTGAACCGTTGATTCTGAATAGCCAGTTCATATGGTAGATGTGTTCTGTTACCTTTGTTTCATTCTCAAGGTCCCAAATGATAAAATCTGCAGAGGTGAAACCTATTGCATAGGTACTACTCAATTGGCTCTCAGATGCAAGATTAGTGTAGACGGATTGAATGGTGCCCAGTTCTTTTACTTGCCTCATTCCAAAAAATTCAATCTTCTGCATGTTTCTTCCATACTTGAAAAGGCAAATGCAGCCATCTCCCCCAGTCTATAAAATTTGAAGTTTGAGGAGCATATGTCAGACCAAACCCATGATTTGATGATATGAATAACAATATTGTTCTGGACATACAGTGTGAATTTCGATATGATCAGAAATCGAGTCTTTTATATGAACACTTGTGACACTAGAAATGCCATGAGCTCCTTTAAAACGATCACATGGAAGCATCTTCTGTTGCATCAGACCACTGTCATGCAGTACCAATATTTTAGGGAAAGGAAACGCTGTGATGTTACCCCTTTTATCACCAGTTATGAGGATCTGCACAAGAAAAAGGAGAAAAAAAATATGTCTCACATATTCACATCTCATTCTTAGTTTCATATTTTATGAGAAGTTCAGTTAAATGACATGATGCATTTCTCCCCAACAGGGCTGTATCATACTATCATCCTCTTCCAAGCTACAACTTACAATTTAAAGCTTTATTATTATTATCCTTTCTTCTGTTGGCTAATCCTAGATATACAAACATTATCACTGTAGTCCCAGTTACTAATGCGTAATGTTCACACAAAGGATTCTATCAGTAAGAATTTATGAGTTTGTCTTCAATTGAAATCCGAAAGCCTTTAAGATCATCACCTCCTCTCCAGGAGAAACATCTAGACACATGATTCGAGCTCCAAAGGGAGATTCAAACACTGCTACAAGTGGAAACATCTGAGGTGAATTGATACTATCAGTACTTGAGAACAGGGCATCTCTTATGTTCCACAACTTAAGCGCACCCCTTGGATCAGCTGTGAAAATGTGGCTGCAAGTGAAAATAAATGTGGTGAGAACAATGGCTAACTGCTATTTAAATTGTCTTAACAAGAAATTTAACAATTCACTAACCTACATTCAAGAGTCTTGCACCAGTATACTCCTAGTAGTTGCCTATCTTTTTCTGCTGACCAGGTAAAAGATAGATCAAGTTTAGGTTCACTGCTGCCACTGGTTAAACGGACAATAGTAACATTTCCCTGTCCATCTCCAAGGGCAATTATGTCCTCCCTATTCAAAGAAAGGTTTGAGTATGTTGTCATGACATCCATGCCGATAATTGGTGCTTTCTCAGTGACCTGAATAATCTCAGTCCATCTTACATCCTCTATGTTAGAGAGTTCGGCATGATGCAGGTATCCATTATTTGTGGAAACATACAGAACATTTTCTTCTGCAAAGTGTAGACAACGAACATACTCGCTTTTGCTGTTATGAACCAATGAATAAACAATTTCACTGTCACAAGATGAGAGACAGAATTTCCATGTAATTTGTGAAACCATAAAGAAGTACATCACACCTATCCAGGGGACCATACTGCCCCGAAACAGAAGGAGGGGATACTACAAAGATCTCAGAATCATAGTTCAGACCATCAGAGACCCTTTTATCTTCCACTATGTCATGAAAAGTGGAGTTGCATAGATGGTGCACTTTGATTGCTGAATCAAACCCAGCAGTGACCAGGAGCAGTGAGCTTGGGTCAAATAAACATCGCCATATTCCTCGCCCACTGTAGATTAGAGTAGCACAATGAATTATTTTCACTTTAGATTCCAGATAGTTAAACACCAGCTTACTAAAAAGTTACAATCTAACAGCTACATCTTTTCAACTTACATGTGTTCTTTGAACATCTTGATTAGCTTTCCATTGATTCCCCAAATGCAACAAGTACAATCCTCACCAGCAGTTATAACCATCTAGTACAGTAGCAAACAGTAAGATAAGAAGTCTAAAACATAAAACAACGATGAACTTGAAACTTAAAAAAAAAAATCTATTTATTCAGGGAAAAAAATTGGTGGCATCTTTTCAAACTAGAAATACAGGTAAAAATAATGTATAGCTAAATAATGCACATGCGAAGAGAGAGGGAACAAATCATCACAAACTTACAGAATCAGAAACATAGCAGTCCCATATCCTAGCACTATGCCCAAAAAGAGTGAGTTTTGGTATAATTTCAACATTGTTTTGACTGGCTGTCTGGTTGACAAAATCCTGTGATTTGAAACTCAGCATCCACACGCGAGCACTGCCACATCAATGAAACGAAATAGGTCAACAATATTATGATAGGCAGTCTAAAAAAAGCTACTGGTGCAGGTAGTGAGAGCCCAAATCAAAATAAACCAACCTACGGTCATCAGAAACAGACATAAACTTTGATCCGTCAGAGGACCAAGCTATTCGGAATATTGAGCCTTCATGCTCCTTCAGCCTACCAAGATGAACTGTCATGCACTGATTATCATCAGGATTTATAATTTTGGGACTGTTTACATCAGAAGTATATCCTTCATTGGAGCATACAACGGAGGATCCCATAACTTGTGGTGCCAATTTCCATATGAGAATCTGGAAAATAAGACTAACATTTAGAAAGATTCTCCTCAAACAGTTAAACTGGAACTGAAACTGAAACAGCTTGAGAGCCTGGAAAGCTTACCTCATTTAAAATGGTCCCGGATGCCACAAGAAGCTCTCTAACCGAGTCTCCCCACATTCTCATGGAATACAAAAGGCACTTCTCTGTACCCAGAAGGCAATTTTGTAGGCAAACATGAACGGGGAATTTAGCACCGGTCATGCCAATTGGACCAAAGTTAGCAAGGAGATGCATAGTCATCAAACCTGGAGACTTCACTCGGGTAACCAACGAACACTTGCTCAGATCCCACAGCGCTACCGAATTATCACTCAGACCAATCGCAAGCAGTCCATCGACCTGCACCGGAGTCGTAGCGACCATGTAAGGTTGGCAAAAACGAAAAGCTCCTGTCCAGACACCACAGTATGAGCGTGAGCCAAGCGCGGTACCTCCAGGAAACGAGCGTCGAGCACCCAATGGTCGAACCCCGGGAGCCTCTGCTCCAGCTCCAGCCGCGCCTCGCCCACCTCGCCGCCATCTGCTTCAGCACCGAATCCGAGGGAGAATAGCTTCACCCTCCTCTCGCCGAACACCGCGAGCGTGTAGCTGTCGGAGCCTCCGCTCCGGGGCTCGATGCCGTGGACGCGCACCCCATCGAACACTGGGAACGACGCGACGAGCCTGGCCGCGGCGCCCACCTCGTACAAGAGCAGCTGCGATCCGGTGCCTGCGACCACAAGGCGAAGGTGGTGGATGTTATCACCGATCTGCTGAGGCAAGCAGAGACGACACACGCATTCCACAGCGGCGCGGGCGAGCCAGGTAGCTTGCGCGCGGGAGGGCGTGCGGCGAGGAGGGGAGGAAGGAGACGGGAGCGTACCAGCGAGGAGGAGAGGGTGCGGCGAGAAGGGGAGGAAGGAGAGAGCGGAGACGTCCCCCAGGTAGGAGCCCGGACGGAGGTGGCCGGCAGCGGCCATCGGCGAGGGCGGCGTACGCTTGCAAGTAGCGCTTGGAATTGACGGCCGCTGGAAGCTCGATTAGGTTTGGAGTTTGGGCTCGATTTGCATTCCCTCCATAACCTCCATCAGTCCCTTCAAACATTGGGCCTGGGCGCTGCAGTCTGGGCCGAGTCAATTTTTTAAGAATTTTTTTTATTAATAAACGTATTTTTAAAAAAAAATTACAAAATTAGTCTCCGTTTTAAAAAATTTGCAGGAATATGCCACCAGTCGCCCGTTGAAAGGGCGAAGATGGGCCTTGTCGCCCGACTGGCGGGCTACCTAGGCCATGTCGCCCGACCAACAGGCGACGTGGAGCTCGTCGCCCGGCCGATGGGCGACGTGTCCCCCATGTCGCCCGACCAACAGGCGACGTGGAGCTCGTCGCCCGGCCGATGGGCGACGTGTCCCCCATGTCGCCCGACCAGGGGGCGACTTTGTGGCCTCTGTCGCCCGAACAGGGGGCGATGTGGCGGCTTTATTTAAGGCGGCTGGCGCGGAGAGCTGAAGAGGAGAAGAGAAGAGAAGGAGAGGGAAAGAGAAGAGAAGAGAAGAGAAGAGAAGAGAAGAGAAGAGAAGAAGAAGAGGAAGAAGAAGGAGAAGAGAGGAAGAGGAAAATTTTCGGTAAGTAAAAAAATAATTTTATATATAATTATTTAATATGTGTTATATTAATTGTTAGATAATATAATGAGCAGTTGAGCGATTAATATTATATTTCGGTAGTATTACTTATATTCTTATTTTATATATATTGTTAAATTAAATAGTTATAGTTGAAATAATATTAGTAATATATTAGTGAAAAGGTATCTTAGTTGAAAATTTTAAATTACACAGATGTCGGAGAAGTTAGGATTTCAAATTTATTATGGAGAAGGAGAAATTATTCAAGGTGTATACGGGGTTGATCTGTCAGGATTTGCCTCAGTAAGTAGATGGGTATCTAGGGCAAATGAGAGAACAATTAGTGGTTTGCAGAATTGGCTGATGCGAATATTTGGACTTGACAGCAACCAACATGACGTTAAGGTCATGGGTATCGTTAGTCGTGCTCGGGAGGGCACTTTTTGGGAGTTAGTACCGCTTAATGCAACATCAACATAGAGAAAATACGTCAACAAAGCTGTAGAACGTGGGTGGCCTCTAGTCCTTCTTGCTCAGGCATATACGAAGGAGGTTCATGAGGTACACGGTATAGAAGAAGAAGGAGGTCCGAGCCATGACAATCACAATGATAATGAGGAAGATAATGAAGAGGGTGATCATCACCTGTCATCTATGGTACCGACGGGTGAAGCGAACGAAGGAGAGCGCATAGAGCATATAGTTCAAGAGATGGCGATGGAAGATATGGAGAATGAGAATATATCTGAAACTGACTCATCTGAAGATGAGAATGAAATTCCTGTCCCACTGGAGTGGAAGAGTAACAGTTCCAAGAATTTGATGATCAACGAAGGAAATTCTGTGCCGTGGGAATATCATGAGAATGAACTAGTAGAGGGAGCTATGTACAAAGGCAAAGATAAAGTGATGAGTGCCGTGAAGTACTGGTCTCTGTCAATGAAGCGGTCTTTTATAGTTGTTAAGTCCAACAAGAAAGTATATGATGTTAAATGTGTGTTTTTGGACTATCCATTTAGGGTACATGCTTATGAGCAAAAATAGAGTACAATTTAGAAGTGCTCTATAGTAACAGAACATACATGTGAGT
>CM041628.1:94263002-94302766 GCA_023333625.1 Bothriochloa decipiens
ACACTTTTCGTCAGCGATCCCCGTCACCCTTCGACCTTGACAGTTACCTGGAGCAGGAGCCGGCGGACGTACTTGCGTCATCGCAGTTATATGAAGCACCACCACAGACACAGCCCTCACAGGACGAGTACGCGACACCAGCTGCTGCTGGAGGCCGTCCTGCACGTGTTATAGTTCCTCCTTCGCCGCTTACTTACTCAGTCGGCCATGTGCGAGTGGGCCGCAAAACACCAAAGCCTGGCACGATTAGGGGTGTTGCACCTAAGCGTGGACGATATTAGTTTTGTATGATTTGCCGCCGATGTTGTTTTCTATGATATTGTACTGATACTATTTTAGTTTTTAAAACTTAATTAATGTTTCATTGTTATATTTTTTTCATCTATTAAGATTGTACGAGCACACGACAACGGTGTTTTCGCACGCCCATTTCATGACTGCGTATTATTTTTGCTATTTCTCCGACTTTGATATTTTTTCTGAAATTTCTGAATAAATAAATATTATTTTAAAAAAATCCGAAATTTTTTCTGAATTTTCAAATAAATAAATATTATTTTAAAAAAAATCCCAAAAAACCAGGTCGCCCGTCGGCGGGGCCGGGCGACTAGCCTGGTCGCCCTTTGGCTGGGCGACGTGGGCCTGGTCGCCCTTTGAACGGGCGACGTGGGCCTGGTCGCCCTTTGAACGGGCGATTTTCTCACGTCGCCCTTTCAACGGGCGACTAGTGGCCTATTCCTGCAATTTTTTGGAAACGGAGACTAATTTTATAATTTTTTTTAAAAATAAGTTTATTAATAAAAAAAATTCATTTTTTAAACTGTATGGGCCGAGTTCGATAAAACGTGACATGAGCAGCTGAAATGAAAACATATTTTTTAGAACTTTTTATAAGGGATTTGCTATCCTACAAAAACGCCTATTCCAGGCGATTGATCTTAGCAGTTGGATGTTCATCTAACGACCCAGATCTGTCTCACTTTGTTTCCGTCTCCGTCCAGCGAATGTGCATGCCCGCGTGTACTCCGTATGAAACTGACAAGATCGTTGGAGTCCGACTGACTCCGTCCAGTTATCCTTTATTACCCCGTCCAGTTATTACCCCTATTCATTCTAAGATAGATTCTTAAAGGGGACTTAGGCCACGTCGCCCCGAATTCAGCCAGGGTGGCCACGTCGTCCCAATTAATTTTTCAAAAAAGACCTTTATTTTAATCACATTCACAGTATGGTCCACTTAGGGACCCAGTGAATAGTAAAAATGTTTTGTTTTCTTTTGATTAGGCCTCTGTAAGATAAAAAACTTCGCCTGAAGATCAACATGCATTTTTTCAGTTAGCCACCGCCTCCCTCCATATATAATCGTCCCTACCTCCAGGCAAAAAAAAGACAGCCCAATCCCCATATCTTCCCCACCCCCTCCCCTCCCAGAAATTTCTCGTCGCCTCGTCCACCTCCCCTAGATGCGGCGCAGGCGGGCGGCAGATACGGGCCAGCGGCGGCGGTGTAGGCCGGCGCAGGCGGCGACGGCAGCGCGGCGTTGTGGCGCGGGCCGGGGGCCCAGCGGCAGCGGCGCGGCCCTCGCGGCCTGGCGGCGGTCGTGCCGCTTCGGCTGGCCAGGTACGGGGGTGGCGTGCCGAGCACGGCCGGCCGGGCGTGGCTGCGTGGCGACCACGGGAGGACGGCTTGGTCGCGTGACGACCACGAGCGGGCGGAGGCGGGACGGCGGTGGCACGGCGCCGATGCGGCTAGCCCCCTCCGCTTTTCCTTCTGTCTCCGTGTCCACGTCTCCTCCCCGTGCAGCTCCCTTCGCAGGTGATGTTCACGATATGCCCTAGGTTAGGGTTAGGGTTACGGCCGCGCGTGCAGCGAGGCGACCCTCTCCCTCTCGCCTGGCTTGTTGCGCGTCGCCGAGGTGCGTCCTCTCCCTTTCTCCCCCTTCCAAATGCTGCCTTCATGGTTGCAGCGGCATTTCATTCTCTTGATATTGTCGCTCCCATGGCGTCCTTGCTTAGGTGGTGCTCGCCGATGCATCTCCCCTCTGCTCCATCTAGCCGATCTGATGTAGCACCTATCCCTGTTACCTGGAGCAGTAAGCTTGAATTGAGTTTTTGTGCCACCATCGATTTTTATTTCATTTTGAGTTCGGTGCCTTGTTGCAGCTGCCCTTGTTGGGATGAAATATGCCTCATTCAAGTACTGACGCTTTGGAGTTGTGCAATGATGAGACTTTTGTAAACTCAGACAATGGAATTAACCCTATTCATTCTATGTTGCTCTCTGGCAGGAGAGTCTGGCCACGTTACCCCTATTCATTCTAAGATAGATTCTGAAAGGGGACCTAGGCCACGTCGCCGAGATTCTGGCTCTGGAAGGGTGCTCGGGCCACATGTCCAAAATTCAGCTAGGCTATCCACGTCACTCCAGTTGGATTTAACCCCCTAGCATTCTACGTTTCTCTCTGGCAGGAGACTCAGGCCACATCGTCCGAAATTCGCCTTGGGTTCCATGGTTCTTGCTACGGCATTGGTTTGTCGTGGCTCTGTCATTTTGGCTTACCAATTCATTGACAGGTTCAATCCTCTGCCGCTCTCAGCCGGGGCATTATGGCCTTGTCGCCTTTGTGCCTCGGTCACCCACGTCGCCTCAGAATCTCCCGTTCATGCATCTGTTTGCTTGGCCATCAGCAGTCCCATGTCGCGAGATAAACCTCCTCCACTCATCTCCCATGACCTCTCGCGGTGAATATGTCCAGCTACATTTTGAGCATGGTTCCATTGTCTATGCTGTAATTAGTTCACATAGTTTGTTCGTTGTTATACTGTAATTAGTCCACATAGTTTGTTCGTTGTTATATTATTATTACTGAGCACACTCCATTGCTTATTTACTCTACACATTCTATAGTTTCTCCTCAAATCAACCTTGCTTTTGTGGTTTCAGAAAACTTTTGCACGCTAAATTCCCTCTGCAACATACAGTTTTAACTTGGGATTTCGATTCTGCGATGTTTATGGTGCTTTTCTGTTGTGCCTTCGACAAAGCTGCAGCTCACAATTCGGAATTGGGAATTTGTCTTTTTTCCTTTCTACAAACATCCTTTATAGTTTGCTATGGTTACATGGCGTCTCTAACCTTCCACTGAAACTGTCTCTCTACTAATAGGTGCTCTTCTGCTACAGAATACATTTGTGTTATATACATATATTTTTCTCAATACACAAATTGTATATAGATTATTATGTCATATACATACAGTTAGTATACACATGGAACATATTTAATGGTTCAGATCTACCTGCATGATAGTTGCCAGGATGGTGGTTACATGGTCACCTGTTACTTTGGTCTGGCCATTATGTTCTGACCGTGTCAATGACAGGCTTAGTCGTTCCACAGGTTACATTTCTTCATTTATATTCATTGGTTCAAAATTATAACTACAGATAACAAAGGTACCCCAATTCCTAAGGTTCTATTATGGCAAAAAAAGTTTCTTGGTTAACTGAAAAGAGATTCCTTAGTTACGTTCATTATTTATATATATTTGTCAGTAACGTTTGCGCATTCCGGGATGGTGGCTCCATGGTCACCTGTTACTTTGGTCTGGCCATTATTTTCTAACCATGTTAATGACAGGCTTAGTCGTTCCACGGGTTAAATTTCTTCATTTATATTCGTTGGTTCAAAATTATAAATACAGATAACAAAGGTAACCCAATTCCTAAGGTTCACATTATGGCAAAAAAAAAAACTTTCTTGGTTAACTGAAAAGAGCTTCCTTAGTTAGGTTCATTAATTATGTATATTTGTCAGCAATGTTTGCGCATTCCGGTTTGGGATGCAAATCACACTATACATGCTAAATCTGGCGTCAACAAACTAAAAAAAAAAAGCATTGTCATCCCTTCAATTCAATTGGCCTTTTTATATTCATGTGAATCCCTGTTTTATTTACATTAATATCCTTTCATATTCAGCATTGGCCTTTTCTGACCTTTTCTTCAACTTTCGCCTACAGGTTGCTATTTATTTCGTTGGTGTTTTTTTACCTCAGATGTGTTTGTTCCAAGAATGCCCGCTCAAACTCCAACCAATTATTATTGGGAGTCCCTGCTGCACCTTGCTTGGGTTCTCTGTGTTCTCTTTCTGCTCTATGGTGATTCTCAGAAACCTGCAGAACGCAGGTTCTCTGTGTTGATCAAAATGATTGATGCTATTGATTTGAGAGCCTCTATACAACATTGCCAACCCGACAGGTGCAATGGTTCCTCCTCTGGTAAGTGTCACAGTGTCGAGGATGTGCCTAGCAGTATTCTCAATCACATCATCCTAGAGAGCAATGAAGATAGGCATTCTCTGCGTAGCTGAGCGAAAATCCTTTTGTCCAGAAGGTTCTACCAATTTAGAGTGCTAAGAAAACCATCCATGTCAATGTACTGACAGCAGCGCCATGGATATAGACTTCCAGATTAAATATTCTTTCCTTAGTTTATGACCATCTCGCTGTGTAGTATCGAACCCGTTTTTTTTTTTTTTGTGCCAGCATTCAGAATTATTAAATCCAAAGTATCATTCTTAATTCTATTTTTTGTCCTTAATTACTTCATATTGGTGCTAGAGAACTATCTTAGAGAATACACCTGCCCCAGAAATACTGTCAGATGTCTTCTAACATTCATGCATAACTGATGATTAGTGATAGCTAAATATCTATATGTTGGGCTTACGGAGATGGCTGGTCAATTTCAGTTTATTCTTTTCTTTGTACTGAAAGCACTTTTGCTGCTTCGTGCAGGTCAAGATAAACTAAAAATGTAAGCGAAAAGATTACCTAAGAAGCGCAACTGAACCCCCAAACATTTCAGTAAATCAGGTAACATTGTCCACTGTACTCGAAATGATAATTTATAAGAAACTTCACTTTACTTCTCTGCTACAGGTGTTACTAACATATTCGCATCTCAGGTTGCAAAATCAGTTACTGTGGTGCCGCATTAAAGTAATAGCAACTGTTATTACTATAAAACTCCTTGCAGCAGTAGTTGTTTTTTTTTGACATTATCTAATTATGTGCACGGTTAAGCTTTAGTTAATAACATGGAAAATACAGTTACTAGAGTGCCGCTTTAAAGTAATAGCAGATGCTATTCTCAAACTCCATGAAACAGCAACTTTGTTTAAGCCTTTACAAATAAGGTGCATCGTTAAGATGGACCACCCTTGCCTTAGAACTAAACTACGGCACTGCATGCCAAGATATGAACACCCCATGGCTCCTATATTTATGAAGGTGAAAATCTACTGTAGAACTTTACTACGCTATACTAGATCCTTCTTCTGTAGGTTTCTGATCATACAGATCACGCAAATGCAAATTATCTGGCTTTGTTCTATGCATCTACGCCCACTGTTTTTAAAAACAATATGGCTAACATATATACATAAATGCTCTCAGAGAGTTAACAAGGCAGTTGTCCTTTTCTCATTAATACAGCAGAGACCCTTTTGATGTTCTGCATACAACTTTCTCATGCACCGTGCTTTGGTATTTGACACTTGACAGTTCCATTTTGTAGGACCAAATGCTTCATTGTTTGGGACAAGATATAGATGAGCCATATCACTGCTCCTCTCTTAAGGTATCAGGTTCTCCGTTCTCGTTCTATACGAGACGAATGATACATGTGGCATATGACACTTCAGGTTCTCATTCTGTATACAGTTTGCCTTCATAGCTTCCCTTATCAACTGCAATTTTATCCCTTATAAGATCTTGTTGTATTCCATGCACTTACTGTATGCATAGCTATGCTCCACTATCTTAAGTCTGCCAGGATCTGGTATTATGATCTGATTGTAGCTGCTTCTCCTCTCTATTACCAATACTACATGATCTGTATGCATAGCGGAACTTAAGCTGGATACTTCAGGCCCATCATTACAGCATGATCAACCTCGTATGATTTTCATAAAATTCTAAACTGATGGTCTTACATTCAGTTACTGCCTTGTCCAGAAAAAAGTAAGATGTTTATCATCTTTCGATGCATGAAAAATACCTTGTTACCTGTGCATTCCTTGACAGAGTAGCTATGGTGGTTTACATTGTGATATATGAAAAGACAAGCGCTACATCACCTCACCAGAATCCATTTCGGTACAAGATAGGTGTTGAGGGCTCCACAAGGGTTCAAAGAGTAGATTACGAGATTATGATTTGCATTTGCCTGTGGTGGTATAAACGAACAATCGACTACTCTGAACTGCTCTACTTCTTTGTTCATAAAGATGAGAACAGGTTGTTCCTTGCATCTGCGAATGATACAGGAGACCTTTCTAATGGCATTTTCAGGTCTAGCATCTTCCTCATTTCCATACTTACATTTCAGTGGTATTAATTTAGCTTCTATCTGGCTATTGTAAATGACTACATTCTTTTTTTTTAATCTGTGTCAAACATGTTTGATACCTCTTCTACCAGTTTGACAATTGGAATCAGGATTGTCATTTGATCTATAATTTATCCTGATAGTGAACTATGAATGTTGACCTTTAGAGATTCATACTTCCTTTTTTCAACTTCCTGACAACGTCATGATGAATTCGCCTTGTCGATTGCCAGGTTCTGCTTCTGGATGCAGCCACCACACAGAGTGCGGATGCTACTACAAGTACTCAGATACACAAAACTAAGGTGTCCATCAAGCGAGTTCCGCCTAAGCAATGGACCACATCGACGCCCGTTCCAGCCACTAGACAGCAAAACATACCACCTATGCTTTTGTTCAGACTCATATTAAGTGTGATGTAACCGATGTATGATAGTTGCAGTACTAAGACATTAACCGCTTCTATGTATGGCCAACATCTTAAATATTACCATATGTTCTACCTGACTTAGTAGTCAAATACAACAGTTCCGCAAATGTTATCGACCTGGCGCGCAAGTGCGCGCCTTTCGACTAGTCTTTAATGAAGAGACGACATGGGTGGAGCGGTACCCATGCGCGGACTCGCGTCGTGTGGGCTGTCGCCTGAAGCCTGGAGATTTTCCAGGCGTTTGTGATGTAGGAAATGTGAGTCTCAAAAAAGGAACATTTTTATAAAACAAAATACTAAAACACAATTTCTTTATATAGAACTAGCTATCATGGCCATACGGTGCATTACAATGGGAGGCACAATTTATTGTATGATGCTCATGCCATAAACATAAATTAGCTATTGTTGTTGGGTTATTTGCGTTTGGTCCAACCTTAAATCAAATCTATTTCAAAGGCCCATGACGATTATAGTGCAAGAAAATAGTAATCACATATGAAAAACTGACAAGAAGTTATCTCAACTTAAATAAGTACACAATTCACTATATGATGCTCATACCGATAAACATAAATTAGCTATTTTGTTTTGAGGAAAATAAATTAGCTATTTTTGTTGGATTTATTTGGGTTTGTTCCAACCTTAAATCAAATAGATTTCAAAGGCCCATAACGATGCTAGGGCAACAAAATATTAATGACATATGAAAAGCTGACAAGAAGTTAACTTAAATAAGCGGGCTATGGTGTGCAGCACGTGTTGGTAACGCTAACAGGCTCAATGACCAGACCATGGCATGAGTGATGATGTGCCAACAGAGGTTTTGTAACTCCGAACTCAAAACATAAAGGACTAGAAAATAATAAAGTGAGGGACATCAGTGACATGGTGTGTGACACCAACAATGTTTTTTTAGCTCCATACTCATAGCAAGGATGAAAGCGAGGGACTAATAAGGAACAAAAAGAGAGGAACGGGTGTCGGACGGACGGACAAGGGAGAGAATATTAGATGAGGGGTGATGGATAATAAAAGGATGAAAAGGAGTGATGGACGAACGAGGAAGAGTGAGAGACGGAAGAAAGAATTTCTTTTCCTTCTCAATATTATGAGATAGATAGCCAGTTATGTACAAATACATATTCTTCAGTTCAAAATGCTACTAACATGAGCCATATGTGTTGTGGGCTGAGCTAAACTTTTCGGTTTATTTTGTGTAGAATGTAGTTGGGTTACACATGAAAGAAACCTCTGTTTATTATACCAGATTTGTAGTCATTTTTGTGTCATTAGTTATAAATGCAACTAGAAGGAATATATTTACAGGAGATAAACAAATACGTTTTGCCATGTCATGGAGCCTATGTTAGTGTAGCTCGGCATTTTTTTTTGGCATGGATATAGCACTTGGTAGTGGTGCGTGTTGTGTCTTTGAGGTTTTAGGTGAGTTCATCTTTTTTTTAAAAAAAAATTACACAATACAACATAGATGTTCATAACATGCACGTACATTTTATCCCTATAAATACGGGTACGCAAACCGTAGTTAACGTTCGGAGCGTTGTTCACCATGCAAGTAATAGTTTTTACTTCAGGGAGTTGGCATCCCAATATAAAGAGTTGCAGTTAGCTCCACATTAAAAATTAGAGATCAATCGGTCAGTCTTTTTGATTCATATATACTCCTATATGCAAACGTGGTTGTGTCGGCGCCGCCATGGTGGTCACGCACCCGATGCAGGGCGAGCGTTGGTGCCGCACATCTGGGGAGGCATCACGTATTCAAAGGATCGCGTAGTCGCGTAGAACTCCTCGACCTCGGCTTTGGAGGCATGGTCGATAGGAACAGCTGCGGCAGCGGCGGGATGGCCGGTTCTTTCGTAGTGAACATAGATGTTGATTGGGTCATCGGGCTGCCGGTCAATGTCAAAGTTGGCGACAGCCAGGATTTGTCCTGGTAAGGATGTAGATTTAAATGGGGACCCATCAACTTATTACCCAAAACTTAAAGAGTGTTGTAAATACCCACTCTGCTGGCTCATTATATTTTGGTTCCAAATAGTTTTGAGAAGTGCGGCAATGCAACCCCTAAGACGGTAGGGAATCGACATACGAAGCGGGTCGTGGATGGGCTCTGTGGCAGGCCGGCCAACCTAGAGGTTGGGCCAGCTAGCCTACTTCAGTGGCCAATGGGCCTTCCCATCATGTGGTGGATCCTAGGCTCCGTCTTGAGTTGGTATTTGCATGTGTTGCGGGTAGAATCACTTGTTGTCGTCGGTTTGCTTGTTTGGAGGCTATGATGGTGGTCCTGATGATGTTTTTTGGATAAACTCATACAATATATAAATTACCAAAGTTTATAGAATTCATTAGTTCAAACCCCTAAATCTATGTTAGTGATTGATTTATGACTTTTTATGTTTTGTGGACGGTTAAAATTTATAGATATCTACCATCAATAGTTGAGGACAAGGAAATCACATGAGGGAAATGCAAGGCGGCACAGACCAAGACCTGCACGCCAATGATCAACGGAGGCCTTAGAATCATTGAGCTAGAAAAATTCAGTCGGGCTCTGCGGCTAAGATGGCTATGGTTTTCCTAGGACAATAGGGAGAGACCATGGAAAGGATAGAGATCCTAGTGGATGCAAAGGGTGCATCTCTCTTCCACGCTGTGACAACAGTGGTGATAGGAAATGGGGAAAGAGTGATGTTTTGGACCTCCTGGTGGACGAATAATGGAGAAGCACTATCGACGCTATTGTCGATGTTTTATCACCGATAGCCCACCACCGGGGTACCCGACAGGGTGTTTTGTTCGAAAAAGCTTGCCAGACTGTGGAACTCAGTGGTTGCGGCAACAAGCTTGACGAGACAGACGATTTTATACTGGTTCGGGCCCTCTACTTGCGTCGAGTAATGACCTTTACGTCCAGTCGATGTGAGCCTGTTGTGTTGTATTGATGAGTACGAGGGATTGTGTGTTGCTGTGTAGTTCACTCTTTTTTCTACAAGGGGTACCCGTAGCGGCCTTATATGGGGCGAGACTGGCTGCGGGCTCTGTGATTCCTAGTCAGATTCTAGGAACGAGTCCTAAACTAAGAGTTTCGTACTCTTTCCTATTACAACCCGTCTAGGATATGGTAGTTCTCATGTCATGTCACTCCGTGTTGTACTCAAATCGGGCGGCGGGTTCTTCGATCCTCCGTTCGTACTCAGTCTTCTTGGGGAACCTCTGGTGTCGCCCATTGACAATCCCTCGAGCGTTCCAGGATTTGGAACTCGGAAGCCGGGTTCTTTCAAGGTGAAATCTTGGGATGCTCTTTCTTTTGGCAGCTTCTGTCTTGGATCTTAAGTGAAATTGCACTCTTGAGTGTAGCCCCATGCCTCTTTTTTTTGGCACAAAAAGCTGGAGGGTCTGTCGTAGCCTCCGTCTTCTGGTCGTCGTCTTTTCCTTTTCATGGAGTGCAAAATTTGAAAAAATTTGCACTCAGTGAGTGCAGCTGTGGCAGAACCTCCTAAATCATATGACCCACACGCATGATTATTGTCTAAACAGACTCTAAATAATCAGGAATGTGTTCCATAAGAATTAAAAGGTCTGTCGGATAAATCCTGAATAATCCACGATTTCCGAGCAGGATCAATCATTACAAAGAGACATTGTAGTATTATAACAGTTTTATACAAAAAATATACATCAGAGTAAAATAGCAGAAGGATTATAATAACATAAGTTTACAAACTGTTCAGTTTAAACTTACAAACCATAAGTTGGATTAATACAAACCATAGTAGCAGTGGAGTAACCATATAACTTATTACAGAAACCTTGATTATATGCTCTGCCCAAGAGCGAGACATCCTATTCGTCGTCACTTTCCTCGACGACTATCATGCAGCAGGATGCGAAGCACTCCTGCCCATGCGACTCACCTGCAACAAGGGTTCAATAAACCTTGAGTACAAAAGTACTCAACAAGACTGACCCGATGAAAGAAAAGGGGTGGAGACTCAGGAAATGCAGGCTAGAGGGACAAGGTAAGGCTTGCAAGAAATAAGGACTTTTGCGGAAAAGCAATTACAGAAAGTAAAGTTGCCTTACTCTAGATCCAAATTACCAACCAACCTCATTTTGATACCTTATCTTCATTCAAGTTGTTACTGCGATGATGAACAACGTCGAGTCTTCTTCTCCGAGAAGCAACGGTGATTCGAATCCATTTTCATACCCAGCTGGGACCTAGATCACTGGGATACCGGAGACTTTTACTCTGATGCATACCAGATCACAGATATACCGGGATAACAACCACAGCCATATATCACCACATGATACACATGAGTACTTCGACCCAGTGTACCAATATACATGGGAACTTAAACCCACAGTATAACACACTATGACATATGTGGGGACTCTGGCCCACTATATATCACTCCATGACATACGTGGGGACTCTGGCCCACTGTATACCACTTCATGCATGTTTCCCTTTCTGGTTAAACCGCTTCACACTTCTCATAGGAGACACCTTCAAGTACACATAATCACCTTCCTTGAATATCAATTCCCTTCTCCGGGTATCTGCATAACTCTTCTGACGAGATTTTGCTATCCTCAGATTCTCCCTAATAATTCATACCTGTTCTTCTGCGGTTCTCAGAACATCTGTTCCAAACAATTGACTTCCCCAATCTGATTCCAAAACAATGGTGTCCTGCACTTACGCCCATACAGAGCTTCAAATGGTGCCATCTTGAGGCTCTGTTGATAACTATTGTTGTATGAAAACTCTGCATAACACAAATTCTTATCCCAACTTGTACCATACTGCAATGCACAAGCTCTCAGCATGTCCTCCAAATTCTGATTAATCCTCTCAGTTTGTCCATCAGTTTATGGGTGATATGCTGTACTAAAATTCAACTTTGTTTCCAAAGAACTATGCACTGCTTCCCAAAAATAAGATGTGAATTGAGTACCTCTATCAGACACGATCTTCTTTGGAACACCATGCAAACACACGATCCTTTCCAAATACAGTGTAGCCAACCGAGGTCCGGTATAGGTGGTCTTCACAGGCAAAAAGTGAGCGACCTTAGTCAGTTGATCAAGTATTACCCAGATGGAATCATAACCACTCTTAGTTCGAAGTAAACCTATTATAAAGTCCATACCGACCTCTTCCCACTTCCATTCAAGTATCTTCATTGGCTGCAATAAACCAGCTGGTCTTTGATGTTCTGCTTTCACCCGTTGACAAGTATCACATAGAGCAACATACTCTGCTACATCCTTCTTCAAACCAATCCACCAGTACTTTTCCTTGAGATCCATATACATCTTAGTACCTCCAGGATGGATAGAATAAGCTGACTCATGTGCCTCACGCATAATTGTCTTACGAAGAGCTTTGACCTCCGGAACAATATCCGGTTACCATACCATAGGGTACCCTCTTCATCAATGTGGAATCTAGGTGCTTTCCCTTCTGCCAACTTCTTGGCTATATACTTTAGATCCTCATCTTCCAACTGACCCTTGTGAATCTCTTCTTCTAAGGTTGGTGTCACCTCTATCTCCATGGCATTAGTAACAATAGTAAGGTTCAATTGAGCAAACTCTGCACACAACAGATCAGATTCAGGTGTCGTCCGAAGCTCATTAACATGCTTCTTTCTACTAAGTGCGTCAGCCATGACATTTGCCTTCCTAGGATGGTAATACATATCAAAATCATAATAATTCAATAGTTCCAACCAACAACGTTGTCTCATGTTCAAGTCTGACTGGGTAAAGATGTACTTCAAACTCTTGTGATCAGTAAAAATATCAGTTTTGTGCCCAGGCTCACCACAATGATAACACAACTGAGGAGTATTGGAACTACTCTTAAGAGGCGTGTTGTTGGGCGCAGTAAGGCGTGGAGTTTGATTTCCAAATTGCCGCGACGGCTGCTGATTCCCTTGCTGCTGGTGATTCCCATTCTTGCGCTGAGCATGCTGGCCCTGGTATCTCTGGCTGACTGGTCCCTGGAACCTCTGCTGGAAACCTTGATGAAAGTTAGAGTAGAAATGAGAATTGTTTCCAAAGCCCTGTCCGTTCATCTTCTTCTTCTTGTCCTGTGCTAGGCGTTCATTATCCAGCGCAATAGCACTATTCACCAATTCTTCAAAGGTGTCATACTTGTTGCCCTTCAGTTGCAACCTGAGCTTATAGTATATGTCGTTCAGGAAATGACGCCTCTTATCAACGTCCCTTATAACTTCATAGGGAGCGTAGTGAGCTAACTCCTCAAACTTAGCATGATACTCACTCATAGTCATAGAGCCCATCTTGAGATTCCTGAACTCTTCTGCCTTCTGTTCCTTTAACCCTTCAGGAACGTGGCGAGCCAAGAAATCCTCTTTGAACCACTCCCAGCTAATAGCAGGAGCATTGTGAGGACGTGCAGCTTGGTATGACTCCCACCAGGTCTGAGCAGCTCCCTGGAGTTGCCCTGAAATATACAACACTTACTCATCATCATTGCACTGTGCAAGATTCAACTGCTTCTCCACAGCACGCAACCAATTTTCAGCATCCAGAGGGTTAGTAGTATGGGTAAACACAGGGGGATGACCTTGCATAAAATCCCTGCGTTTATCCCTTGGTGGTTGAGTATGTGGTAACCCTCCAGCTTGCATGGTCTGCACAAACTGGGTCATAGTCTGCATCAGCTGCATTTATGCCTCTCTCATTTCCTCATTGGTAACATGTCCAGCACCATAGCCTCTATGGCAGAACCTCCTAAATTATATGGCCCACACGCACCTATCATTGTCTCAAAGACTTCTGTTAGCCATGCATGTGTTCCAGATAATTTAGAAAGCCCTGTCGGGTGCCCTCAAAGGACCCCGATTAAACCACATTTGTCAACTCATACCAGGATCAACAAAGGAGTAGCTACAACATTACAACATTTATGATAAAACATATATCAGAGTGCGGAAGAGTAATAACATTAAGTTTACAAAATATATGAAAAAGTTAACTTTTACAAACTTGACTTTAATTGCGGAAGCGGCGGAAGCAGAGAAGAACTTCAGAAGTCAACTTAGGTAGAACGCCTAAGTCGGGAGGGGACAACCAGATCACGTCGAGCCCACCGACATGAACTTGATTTGAACACCAATTAGCACCTGCAACAGGGGTTCAACAAACCCTGAGTACAACAGTACTCAACAAGACTGACCCGACGAAAAAGAAGGGTAGAGAAAGCAGATATGCAGGCTAGAGGGACAAGGTAAGGTCTGTAGGAGATAAGAAATTTTGCAGAAAAGCTTGAAAGAAAGAAAAGGTTGCTTGGGCTAACTCCCATTATCACTCAACTTCATTATTGAATCTTAACTTTTGTTCAAGTTGTTACTACGATGATGAACAACGATCGAGTCTTCTTCTCCGAGAAGCAACGGCGATTCGAATCCATTTTCATACCCAGCTGGGACCTAGGCGACTGAGCATACCGGAGACTTTAACTCCGAAGCACCCCAGATACACCGATATACCGGGATAACAACCTCAGCCGTATATCACCACATGATACACGTGAGCTTCGCGGCCCAGCGTACCGAGATACATGGGAACTTAAACCCCACAGTAAAACACACTATGACAGCAGATGGGATTCTCTGACCCCACGCTAGGTCACTCCATGGCATACACGGCTCCAACCATCCGTATACCACTTCATGCATGTGGATTTCTAAATTCTCGATATCATCCAGTTCACCAACGGACGGGACCTAGGGCATCAACAGACGAGAACACTACAGAGGGACTCCATTCCCAGTGCAAGTTCGCCATCCGGACTCGATTTATTACTAATATCAAGATTCCAACAAGAAACCAATCTCATCTTTTTCATTCTTTTGCCTTTGAACAATTAAATAAATAAGCAGGGCTAAGCATTACTATTCATCTTTCAAGTAGGTAACAAGGATTAAGGAAATAAGACAGGTAATACAAATTTGTGGGTTTTCACTCAACTCCTATCACTTAATGCATCATATCAGAGCTGAGGCGGTAAAACTTTTATAAATAGAATAGGGTTTAAATGTATCCGGGGCTTGCCTTGATGTTCGGGGTAGAAGTTTTCAAACTCTGGATCAACTCCCGATTCTTGAATCTGCTCGTCCTTCGGATCTGAGTGATACGTTAACTCTCCGTTAACGAAAACTATTCGATAATTAATATGCTTTTACATGATGGAATAGTAAACATGATGCTCGATGAGTGCATGATCAAATTCAGGGATCGAGTACAACTTTTCTTCACGATAAAATTGTAAGCTAACGAAACTTCGCGTATATAATTTGTTAGGGTTAACTACGTCATTTTTATAATTAATTAAACACATAAAATAACGTTAATTAAATCCTAATGACATGATTAAAGTAAGCGCAAACAATTAATTAAAGTGCCAAAGATCATTAGGGTTAATGACCTAAGGTCATCAATCAATCTCGAGTCAATCAAATCCTATAATGAGTAGGTTAACTAAAAGGGGTTAATAAATCATTTAAAAGCATTAAATAAGGACATAAAAATTAAAGTTATCAAATTTGGCATTTCATATTTTTCCTAGGTAGATAACATCATAAAGAACATTCACAAAAATTTTCAGAATTTTTTAGAGCTATAGACGAATTACTATGAATTTTCAAAGAAAATAGCATTTAAATTATTTTCTAAAAATAGAAAAATAAAATCGGCACAGTGTCTCCGGGTCAACAGCCGACCCCGCCGGGGTTGACCGGCGATGCCTCGAGCTGGCTATCGACGCTCGAGGGCCCGCAGGCTAAGACATGCCCGGCTAACTCACGGACGGGCTATGGCGGCTCAAAACCAAAGCCTGCTCGAGGATCTATCGGTTGGTTAGGTACTGTACATTCGAGGTTACAATTCGGGCGTCCTCTCGAAGACGGAACTCCGCTCGAGCGAATGGACCAGCCTTGAAGACGAAACTTCCCCCAGCGAACGAGCCTCCCCTCGAGGACGGAACTCCGCTCGAGCGAATGGACCAGCCTTGAAGACGAAACTTCCCCCAGCGAACGAGCCTCCCCTCGAGGACGGAACTCCGCTCGACGAACGAGCCTCCCCTCGAGAACAGTGCACCCCTCGTTTCGACCCCTTCGAGAACAGTGCAACTCTCGACTACCCTCGAGAACAATGTACCCCTCGACTCGACTCCTTTGAGAACAGTGCACCCCTCGACTACCCTCGAGAACAGTGCACCCTTCGACTCGTCTCCTTCGAGAACAGTGCACCCCTCGACTACCCCTCGAGAACAGCGCACCCCTCGATTCAAGCCCTCGACTTGATCCCTCGACTCGATCCCTCGATTCGAGCCCGCACCTCGACCGTCACCCCCTCGACTTCGTCGGCCGAGCCCTCGAGCAGGACTCCGACGACTTCGAACTGCACTACAACAACTCCCGATGCGAGATGGATGAAATTGATAACACGAATAGACGCAGGAGCTCACCACGGCGCTGATGCGCACGTTAGTAGAGGTCCGGAGTGGCTGGGTTGAGCGGCAGTCGACGGCGGTGATGGCGGCGGCGGCGCTCCGATGGCACAACGGCACGGTGACCTCCGGTAATGCGCTGCTCGAACCAAGGCGCACATCAGACGCAGGATAACACGGAGAGCACGATTAAGGGGTCGAAAGTAAAATATTTTCACCTCCGGCGACAGTAAACGGCGGCGATGGCGGCGGCGGCGCGACTGACTGGCCGCGGGGAAGAAGATCGAGCGTGGGTGACTCGGGCGATGAGAGTGAGCTTGAACTGGCCCAAAAGAACCGTGATGAAGTGGCGGAGCTTTGAGCGAGGGCAATTAGACAGAGGTGGAGTGTCGACGGCGAATTTCGGCGGCGGAGGGAGATCGTCGGCGACGGTGGTGGGAGGAAGAAAGGAAAAGAACGGCGTCGTCCGATCGGTATTTATAGCTCGGAGCCGATGAAGGAGCAGGTGACACGACGACGGTGAAGTTTCTCGTGTCCGAAAACGCTCGGGTGGCCGGGAAGGCGCGGCGGTGGACGGCGGCGCGCGATGAGAAGCCGGCCATGGCGGGCGCCGATAGGGTTAGGTACTGTTCGAGCTATTTACAGAATTGCCATTTGGTTTAAAATACAAATTACTTCAAAATCTATATAAGAATTTGAAAATCTCCAAAAATATCATTTGTATAACTTTTCAAGAGCTACACTTTTCATTTAATAAACATTTTCAAATTCTGCCTAGATTTTGAAATATAAATTCAAATTTAAAAAGAATACAAAAAGGGTCAAATCTCTAGAAACAAATATTTGCAATTACTTTTAATTTTTCTAAACAACTTGAAAATATTCCAATCTATGAAATGTTTAGCTTATCAAACCAAACACTTTTCATAGAGAAAGTTTTCCCAAATTTTGAATAATTTTTGAAATATGAATTTAAATTGAAAAGGGGATAAGTGTTGGAATACTGTATTTTCAAACTTATTTGAAATTTCTTTTAGAAACTTGAAAAAACTTTGAATACCAATATTGTAGCCCTTATCAAGATCTACAAACTATATTTTGAGAGTATCTCAAAATTCCTTATAGATTTTAAAATATAGAAAAAGGGATAAAACAAGGTTTTGAAAATAGTTTTTAAATAGCAATCAACTCATTATTTCATGTATAAAACAAAGCACCACATAAAAGACATGATTAAAACATGAATGCAATTATGTCATGATGCTAAATGATTATTCTTAATAATGAACTTGATTATAATTTTAATTGCTTACTAACATCTGGGATGTTATAGCCTCTAGCACGGTTACCTCTTCCACCCCAAGCAGCCATCTGTATTCCAACCAAAAATCAAAGCTTAGAGAGATTCAGGATACAAATCACTTATATAAAAATAAGGATTGTAAAACTAAAAATTTTTGGGCGAGCTTCAATTTCAGCAGTATAGAAAAACAGTCATAACTCAAGATCCAGATGCCAAAAAGGGATGTTATATACATGGTTGGAAAGGTTAGGAAATTATCTACAACTTTTATTCAGACCATATTACTAGATTCTATAATCTAAGCCATCAAATTAATCAAGCAACAGAAACTATTTAGAAATTCTAGACAGCACTAAACATCAGATTGCGACAGGCATAACTTCCAAATCAGAACTGATATCGACATGATTCTTGTGGGAATTGTTAGATAAAGAAGTCTAATTTCACTCAGAAAAATATCATACTCATTGGATAAACCAATTTCAAGATATAACTAAAATATCACATGTTACTTAGAAAACAGCAAGGATGGAGACAGGATAAACCAACCCAAACTTAATTTATTCAAACTTTACCCTTAATATACTTAACTAAGGAACTTGCGGACATGCCCACAAAGCTCCAGCACTCACACAAAAATCCAAATCATCCATATTACATAATCATAATTCATCAAGCACTCAAGGTTCACACACTAGAATGACACGACTAACTTAACTCACGATACTAATAACGTGTCTATTACATAAGGGTTTTCAAGCTAAGGTCGAAGCTCATGGTCCAGCCATTCATAAATCTTTGGTTGTCCAGTCATGGTTCTGAGCCTATCAATTTCTTTTTGCTTCTCCTTAAGCTTCTGCTCCAGCTGCTCCACCGTGCTTACCATGCGCTGATGCTTGAGCATCATGTCACACGCAAAGTGTGCCAATTCCCGTGACTCAGGTGGCAAATCTTGAGGATTCATCATACCCCATCCATCCTCCATTCTGTGGTTAGCGCGAGGCAAATAGCAAAACTCATCATCTCGCATATTCCCAAAGCGATGGCCACGGAGAGCAATCCAGGCTGTAAAAGCAGCACCCTCAATGCCATCCTCTTGAGTTGGGCTAGGACCAAAATGCTCGTAAATCATCTCTATGTTGTAAGAGTTTTGCATCCCTCCTGGGGAACATATAGCCACATTTGTCTCCCAGTAAGTACCTTCCAACGGATGGGTGTGTTGAAAACAAGTGTACTGCACAGCGGGGTCCCAATCAGCATAATAGTCATGAAGAAGCTTCATGAGTCGTATATGCGATCTGGTGTGGCACTCCGGTACACGAGAGATGTTCACAGTCCATCCCATAGGAGCGTGCGATCCACCTCCTCCAGCAGAACCACCAGCAGACAGCGATGGAGATTGACCATCATCTTAAACTGCTTCCAGCTCTTCTTCTTTAGAAGCCTCCATTGGTTCTTCTTCTTCAACTTGAGGTGATGTAGGCACCAGGGTTGGTGATGGCGGATCATCTTCCCTAGTCTCCAGGTGGTTGAATAGATGACGATACGCAGCAGCAGTCATGCGGCGAGTATAAGGAGGCATCTACAAGATTTAGACATGAGTTAGAGTAGAGTCAAGATTTTCACAATAGAGTAAGTATAAGAGCATAAAAATTGAAAAAATAACAGGGTTAAAGTTAAGAAGCATGAACTAGTGAAGCAAAGGAGACTAAGAACAACCATTCTATCTAGGCTTGCGTCCTACAGTCAACACGGCTTTGATACCAACTTGTCACACCCCACTTTTAAGGATAAAAGTAGAATGCATAAATAGCCTTATATGCGCCCCAGGAGCAGTCGCACATATAGGATGATAAATTACAAAGAGTATCATCACCCTGTTTATTACATAGCGTACCAATATTTATTACAGAGTATTACGCATAAACAATAAATAACTAAGATATCTTTATCGCAGAAGCTCCACACAGGGACACGTCAACTGGTGAACACCAAGCCTAGTACTCATCACGATAGCTTTCATTCCAACCTTCATCTGTTACCCATCCGGGATTTTCCAAAATTGAAAGTAAAGCAAGTGTAAGTACACAACCGTACTCAACAAGCATAACATGGGTTAATGAGGCTCAATTAAGCTGACACGGTTTGACTGCATTTAGCTTTTATAACTTAATCATATTAAAGCATAGCATCAAGGTAGTGATAATTCCCCTATTCTCATGATCAAAATAACATTAACTAGTGTGTAGCAATAACGATATTAAGATGCACACATTAACAATTTGAGAACCATTATCTTTTGTAAATGTGTCAAGGCCGCCCTAACCGAAGGGCACGGACAATATATTGATTTAAACTCTGATCAGAGGTGTACACTTTCACTGTGAGTCATGTTTTGCAACTGAGTGGACTTATAACTTCCAAGCCACCACAAAACATATAAAGCCTCCTATAGGTTCTCCTAACCAATCAGAGATACGGAAATACGTTGTGTGTAGAAACCCCCTTCTAATATGGCACAATCCTTCTCGGCTATACTCATAAGGACAGAGACAGTCCTATACCCCAACTTCCAGACCACTAACCAACTAGAAAAGGGCCTACAAGTGACTAGAGCCAGAGCCATATAGCCCTCATAGCTGTACGTATTCTCCATGATAAATCACTTACAGACAAGAGTCCATGTTTGTTAAAAGTCATCATTTTCGTTAATAGCATAACACACATCAATTTATAAGATCATGACCAGTAGAGCACTAGCATTATAACTACCCAATGCAACCCACAAGGTTTAAGGAATCAGGATATCAAAGCTAGTTGTAATCTCTAGGTCATCAAAGACACATGCATATGAATTGTTATTTATAGTGAATAGGTAACAAGGATGATCCATGCTATACTTGCCTTGATTCACAAAGTCCTACTGATCCTTCTGATCCTCAAAGTAGTCTTGCTCAGCAAAAACCTCACCGTCTGAACTCGACATTAACAATCAACACCAGACAATCCAATCGAGCATACATACACGAAGCAAACAAAGAGTTACTAGAGGAACAATACACCAATGTCATCAAAACAGAATAAAATATTTATAAAACTATTCTACTCGCTTCTACGATCACACCGACGTCAAGTTCATCGAAAACGGAGTTATAACGGCGAAGATATGAATTTCAAAGATTTCCTTTAGATAAATAAATACATTAAGTGTGGACTAAAAATATAAAGTTTCCAAAATACTTCAATAGTAGCACCACTGCGTAGATTATGAAATTATGAATCTAACGGAATTTGAACGGACCAAATCGGAGTTAAAACGTGAAAGTTATAAGCTTTTAAAGATAATGGCAAAACTGTAAATAACTGAAAATGAATTCTGAACTAAAAAGGAAAAATACGTTTTCCAGAGAAGAAAACGTATTCTGGAAGCTGTTACAAGGAAAATACGCTTTCCAGTGGATAAAGTGTATTATGGATCTGTTAAACAGAAATTACGCTTCCCAGTGGGGAAAACGTATCATGTCGAACGCGCTAAGGATTCTTAATAGATTAAACAGAAACCCGAGGGGTTTTCTGCAAAAACGCCACACGAAGGGGTACGGGCGGTTTCTGGCCGTCCGTTTCACGATGAACGGCTCAGATCGATCGAGGCGATCGACCTCGCTGGGGAAGACGACCGACGCGACGGCTGCCATCGCCGACGGCGTACGGAGCTCGCCGGAGAAGATGGAACTAGCGATTTCGACCACCATTTACACCGTGGCTGGTACCAAATGAACGAGCAGCTCACGTCGCGCTCACCTGCATAGAAGATGGAGACCGAGGTGAAGCGAGGACAGTGTGCGGCTCGGAGAGGCGGATGGCGGTGAACTGCGCACGGTGAGGTCACGGTTTAGATGAAATTGCACCAGAAGAATAGCACCAACGTGCGCAGGGGATCGAGGCGGAGCTTGCCAACTAGTTAATGGCGAGGATTACCTGTCAATTGCGGCGAATTACGAGCTTTGGCAGAGAATTGGCGGCGGCTAGGGTTTCGACGTTGCTGCGAACTGAGGCGAAGCAAAGGCGGCTGGCTTAGGGCTCAGATAGGGTTCGCAGACGCGATCTAATTGCTTAAATAACCCTGAGGCGGGTCCATGTGACCGAGCAGAGGTCGAGAAGGCACGGGGTGGTGCGGTCGGTGTTGGGCTCCCGACTTGGTGTCGAGTCGGAGATGGAAGAAGGCGACGCTGGCCCCGTCTGTCAGCGAGAGAGGGAGGCGGACGCGCAGACGGACGGCGCATCTTGATGGGCCGGCGGCCTGCGGCCCAAGATGAAGCGGCGGGCGCGCGCAGCTGCTGCTGTTGTGGCTTCGGCCCAAGATGAAGGAAGCGGGCCGCGCGCAGAAGGGGAGCGGAGCAGGCCGGCCGGGCCGTTCGGGCCGGAAGCCAGGAAAGAAGAAGAGGGGAAAAATAAATAGTTTTCCATTTATTTGAACCCTTTTCAAATGAAATTTCAAATATATTTTGAAATCCAAATTCCAATTCAACCATCACAACATGAAAGTATGCACCAGCATGAATGCTCAAGCATGTTTCTACCATGTTTCAACTCCCTTTTCATAAAAATATTTATTTTGCCTATATATTTATTCCCAAAAATCACTTTGACTATTTTTTTTTGAAAATTGAAAACTAGGGTGTTACATCCAAATTCAACTTCAAATGTGAAAATCATTTTTAGGGTTGGACTTAGATTTATATACTATGCTTGACGCTAGTGTAAACACGGTTTACACCTCAAGTACATAGAATATAAACTAAGTATTTGAGATGACATTCGAAAGTAGGGTTTTATTATTTTATGTGACAAAACATTCTAGAAACACAATCAACCTATGAAATATAAACTTGTTTTAGTTGATACACATTAAGGTTGGCCTAAACATGAATGCTTTACAATGCATATGATGACATGGTAGGGTTTTAGTTAATATAACACCAGAGGTGTTACAACCCTTTCCCCTTAAAGAAATCTCGTCCCGAGGTTTAAAGATGTAGGTAAAGTAATGGAAAAGGAAATGTGTCAAGAAAACACATTTCAACTAAACACATAAGGGAAAAGGGGTTTTACAACTCACATTAGACTAGTTACAGCTCACAGAAGGAATTGTAACTTAGAGGGAAGCATAGAATTCTGGGAAGTTCTCCAACAGGTAATCTTCTGATTCCCAAGTAGCTTCTTCTTCTGAATGTTGATTCCATTGTATCTTGTACCACTTGATTGTTCTGCTTCTAGTAACACGGTCCTTTTGATCCAATACTCGAATTGGATACTCAGAGTAAGTCAAATCAAGCTCAAGTTCAATTCCTTCGATATCAACAACCTTATCCAGTACTCGAAGACATTTCTTGAGTTGGGACACATGGAACACATTGTGTATGGCCGACAATTGTTCAGGCAATTGCAGACGATATGATATCTTCCCAATTTGTGCCAAGATTTGAAATGGTCCAATTTAATGAGGTGCTAGCTTGTCTTTGACTCCAAATCGAGTAACTCCCTTCATTGGTGACACCTTTAGATACACATAATCCCCCTTATTGAACCACAAGGGTCGACACCTTTTGTCTGCATAACTCTTCTGACGAGACTGTGCCACCTTTAAGTTTTATTGTATTTGCTTAACTTTTTCTTCTGTTTCTTTTACAAGATCAACTCCAAAAAATCTTCTTTCTCCAGGTTCAGACCAGCTTAACGGAGTTCTACGTCTGCGACCATATAATGCTTCAAATGGTGCCATTTTGATACTTTCTTGATAACTATTGTTGTAAGAAAACTCTGCTAAAGGTAAACACTCATCCCATTTTTCTGGAAAATTAAGAACACAAGCCCTTAACATGTCTTCAAGTATCTGATTCACTCATTCAGTTTGACCCCCTGTTTGAGGATGGTAAGCTGTACTGTGCAAAAGATCAGTACCTAATGAATTATGCAATTGTTTCCAGAATTTGTTGATAAACTGCGTGCCTCGGTCTGACATAATAGTTTTTGGTATATCATGAAGACTGATGATATGTGAAAAATACAATTTGGCATATTGTAAAGCTGTAAGGGCATTTTGCACTGGAATAAAATATGTCAATTTTGTGAGTCGATCCACTATGACCCAAATTGAATCAAAACCTCTTGTTGTTCTGGGTAGACCCACTATGAAATCCATACTAATATCTTCCCACTTCCAAGCTGGAATGGGTAATGGTTGAAGTTCTCCCGCAGACTTCAAGTGCACAGCTTTGACTTTCTGACAGGTATCACATTGAGCCACATACTTAGCAATTTCAATCTTCATCTTGGTCCACCAAAATTTCTATTTTAAATCATGATACATCTTATTACTTCCTGGATGAATAGAAAACTTTGAAAGATGTGCTTCATCAAGGATCTTTTGACGTAACTCAAGAACTTTTGGTATGACCAGCCGATCCTTATACCATAAGACATCTACTTCATCAATTGTGAAACAAGAAACTTTTTCTTTTCTAACTTTCTTTTTGATATACTTAATTCCTTTATTACTTCTCTGAGTAGCAATAATTTGATCTTTGAGTGTTGACTCAACCGTAATGTTGGACAAACTACCATGTTGCACCATTACTATGCCCAACCTTTCTATCTCATAACATAAAGAAATGTCTAGAGGTTTTATTGTCAAGCAATAGCAATGACCCTTTCGGCTAAGAGCATCAACAACTACATTTGCTTTACCAGGATGATAATATATCTCCAAATCATAATCATTGATTAGTTCTAACCACCTTCTTTGCCTCATATTCAACTCATCTTGAGTAAAAATGTATTTCAAACTTTTGTGATCACTATAGATATTAATTTATTGCCCCACAGATAATGTCGCCATATTTTCAAAGCATGAACCACAGCTGCTAACTCTAAATCATGTGTTGGATAATGCTCTTCATGTTTCTTCAACTATCGAGAAGCATAAGCAATAACTCTCCCTTCTTGCATCAACACGCATCCAATACCAATACCAGAAGCATTACAATAAACATCAAACGGTTTCTCAATTTTTAGTTGTGCTAAGATTAGAGCAGTAGTCATTAACTCTTTCAATTTCTAAAATGCCTTTTCACATTCAGGTGACCAAACAAACTTAGCATCATTCTTTAACAACTCAGTTATGGGCTTGGATATCTTTGAGAAATCAGGTATGAAACGACGGTAATAACCCGCCATTCCTAGAAAGCTATGAACTTGATGCATTATTTTCGGTGGTTTCCAATCAATTATATCTTGTACCTTGCTAGGATCAACAGCAACACCTTTGTCTGATAAAACATGTCCAAGAAATTTCACTTCCTTCAACCAAAACTCGCACTTACTAAACTTAGCATATAATTGATGTTCTCTCAGACGCTGTAGAACAATTCTAAGGTGTTCAGCATGTTCTTCTTCACTCTTGGAATATACCAAAATATCATCAATAAAGACTATCACGAACTTATCAAGTTCTGGCATGAACACTGAGTTCATCAAGTACATAAAATAAGCTGGTGCATTGGTGAGTCCAAAAGACATGACCAAATACTCATATAGACCATACCGAGTGGTAAAGGCAGTCTTTGGAATGTCTTCCGGGCGAATCTTGATTTGATGATACCCGGATCAAAGATCAATCTTGGAAAACACCTTTGCCTCCGCCAATTGATCAAAAAGCAGATCAATGCGGGGTAGAGGATACTTATTCTTGATTGTTACCTCATTCAAGGGACGATAATCCACACACAACCTCAAACTTTTATCTTTCTTTTTCACAAAGAGGGTAGGACATCCCCAAGGTGATGAACTAGGTTGAATAAAACCTTTATCTTGTAATTCTTGTAGTTGAGTTTTAAGCTCTGCTAACTCAGGTGGTGCCATTCGATAAGCTCTTCTGGATATTGGAGCAGTACCAGGCTTCAAATCAATTCTAAACTCCACCTTTCTATCAGGGGGTAAACCCGGTAACTCATCAGGAAACACATCAGGAAACTCACAGACCACTGGTATATCTTTGATCTCTTTCACAGAAGTTGCACATACCTTTTTGACAGTCCTCTTAAGTGTCGGGAGTTGGATAAGAAGTTGAGATTTGCAATTAGGTATATTCACTCTCATAGCTCTATTCAGGATGTCTATCATAGCACCATGCCGTTTCATCTAATTCATACCCAGGATCACATCTATATCTTGATCCTTTAATATTATCATATCAGTGGGAAAAATATACCCACCTAAACTTACAGGCACATCATGTACCATTTCTTTAGTACACATACGCCCCCCAGGCGATTGTATAAAGAATTGTTCTTTTATCCCCATTGTTGGTATTTCATGTGTCTTAACAAATGTACCATTGATGAATATATGGGATGCACCAGAATCAAAAAGCAAAATTACGGGATGATCAGCAACAGGGAACGTACCCATCATGACGGGTTCTCCTTCTGAAATTTCCCCAACCTGAGTGTAGAACACTTTACCAACCTTCTTCTCACTTTTTCCCTTCTGCACAATCTGGTTACCAACCTGGTTTAGAATCTGATGTTGCTGCGGTGCAATAGCTCTGGGGACATAAGAATTATACTGCCTCAGATGCGGGCAGTTCCTTGAGTAATGGCCAGGCTTGCCACAATTGTAACATGGGAAGATTGGTGGCTGGAAATTGGAGTTATGAATACCAAAGGCATTCGGCTGTCATGGATAAGGAAGAGCAGCAGCAGGACAAACAAATGTCTATTGCTGGGTTTGGTGTTGTGGTGGACGGTAAGAAGGACGAAAATGGTTCTGGGGATGATAGATTATTTTCTGGCGCTTTTGATGGCCACCAGAAAATCCCGATGTTACCGTTTTCTTCTTCTTAGCTTCCATGTGTTGACGGTTCTTTTCTTCATAAGTGTCGATACCCAGGAAATGGGTACCCCAAACCCCTGGGTTACCGAACTAAACCCCGCAAAATCAGCAACTCGACCCTTCCGGTGACCTCCCACTCTAACGTACGAAGGCCCGCAGGCTGAGACATATCGGGCTGACCCACAAACGAACAACGATGGCCCCGAGCCAAAGCCTGCTCGAGAGGCTACCGAACGGACTAGTACTGTACACTCGAGAGGCTACCGAACGGACTGGTACTGTACACGGGAGGTTACAATTCAGGCGACCCCTCAAAGATGGAACTTCGACCTGCGAACGAGCCTGCCCTCGAGGACGGAACTTCATTCGGGCGAATGGGCGGTCCTCGAGGACAGTGTACCCCTCGGCTACCGACTCTCCCGTACGGGCCCGAGCGCATTTAATGCGATCTACCTACCCCCGCCTAACCGTATGGCCACAGTTACGGTAACAGTTGCAGGCGTGGCGGTCAAATCTGGCTTTTACCGCCCATGCCCTAGAATCCCGCAAGCCGTACTACGCTGTTGCACCATACCGAGCACTGTGCCACGTCCAGCACCACCTCGAGACGTATAAACCAGCACGTTTCCCGCATTTTCCGGGATTCGGCCTTATCCGACGAGGCTCGACCTCCTCGGCACGACCCCCTCGACTCTAGCCAAGACCCTCGACCGTCGCCCCTCGACTTCATCAAACGAACCCTCGGGCGGAACTTCAACAACTCCCGACGCGACGGCTGCAGGGCCTCCCATACCGACGTACATCACTACAGTGACACCGACGTGATCGGCCTCAACGTCGTACATCATTAGATATGCGGACTCAAAATACATGTACCCCTGTGCCCCTCCTTCATCTATAAAAGGAGGCGCCAGGACCTACCGAAAAGGGGATCGATCGAGAACATAGAGACGCTGAGTCTTTAGATCATAGAACGACACCGTGAGACAGCGTAAGGTTGAGAACTAGGCGTCCGAACGCCCAAGCACCACCACGCGCTCCTCACACCTGCTTGTATTTTCCCCTGTACTAGCACTTCGGTGCAAGATAACACGAATCATCCTCCCCCCGCTGGACGTAGGGCCTTCTTTGCCCGAACCAGGACAAATCGCCGTGTCCTTCTTGCATCACCCACCGGATTAAGGGAGCACGCAATTACGAATATTACTTGTTGGTGTTAACCCCCCGAGGGTCAAAACACCGACAGTTGGCGCGCCAGGTAGGGGAGCCACGTGTCACTAACGATTTCTCGCCATTTTTCCGGATGGGCGACTTTGTTTCACCGCTTCCGCACGCTACGGTGATCTGGTTTGGGAGCCTGGAGTTCATGACCCTCGACCAGGGCTATGACATGACTCTGCTCTCGATCAGTGACCCGAACGGAGGTCGTGGTACGCCCCCACGTTCTTGGGGGGCCGCTCACCAGTCTCACGACCTTGCTTCCACATCCAGAAGGAGGCACGGTCGGCACCATCATCGCCACCACAACCTCGACTTCACCTTCGCAGTACGCACGTCGAGGAAGCACGATGAAGCCCCCGCTTGATCGAGCCTGCTCCTGCACGAGCTGTTCGAGCGTCGTCGGCGGCCTTCGTTCGACTTCGACATTCCCACGACGACGATCTTAACAGCGACCTACTCCAGCATGAGCACGTTGGAGGACCGCTCAAGTACCCTTCTCCGAGCAATGACGGACGTGGAGACTGTCACACCGACCTCCGAGGATTTGGCCTTCGTAAGAGCGCCCGACCCCCGGAGGTACACCGTCGGCACACTCCGATGGCAGCTGCAGGAGGAGGCGCGGGGGCAATTCCCCGTCTTCTACTGCGGCGATCCCGACTCTGACTCTGATCATTGGGATCCTACCCGCGAGTGCCTCCACATTGATGGTAATGTCGATTCCAATCAGGACACCGTCGATCCAGCGGCCGCGACGGCTACCGCTGTGGCGAGAGACGCTCCCCCCAGAGCAGAGGACCAACAACCAGACGCACAGTTGTACCTCCGGGGCGTTGCAGGACGCACAGCTGGCACAGATTCAGGAGTTGCAGGCGAAGCTCGCCAACGAGCAGGAACGCTTGCGCCTACTCGAGCTGACCCTCGAGCAAGAGCGGTGACCGCCCGGCGGTAGAGCCCGAGCCAAGGCCTGAGAAGTCAACCGGCAGATCATCGAGGCAGGAGCACCGAGCAACCCGCCAACCGTTATCCCCGAGCAAGCCAGAACATTGTTGCGGCGGCTATGCTCCTTCGCAATATGCCCGTGCCATCCAACTCGCAAGCTCAACGGATACAACGCGAGGTCGAGGATCTCCTCGAAGTTGCTGCTGTCCAGCAAGCCGAGAGCTCAGCCTCGAGGCATCGAGGGGCTGCCTCCGAACCTCAGGTCGAGCCCTCCCGGCCCGAAAGGGAGGGCTCGGTCGATCAGGGGGCGACCCCCCGACAGAAGAAGAAGCCGGCCCGGGAACGTATCAACGACGACCGCGCTCCCCGCAACGCGCGCCTCGACATTGTCGAGAACCACAGATGCAAGCACGGGGATGCCGAGGATCGAGGGTACAGCGCCCATCGTGGAGGGCGTTACGACAGCGATGAAGACCGACAGGACCCGGAGCCACCGGGTCCCCAAGTCTTCAGCAGGAAGATCCGCTGCGCCCAGCTACCCGACAAGTTTTGACCCCCCACGAGTATCATCAAATACAACGGCGAAACCAATCCCGAGCTCTGGCTAGCCGACTTTCGGTTGGCTTGTCAGGCGGGCGGGGCGCGTGATGATCACGCCATCATACATCACCTTCCCTTGTTCCTGTCCGACACTGCGAGTAGGTGGCTCGAGGAGCTTCCCCTTGACCAGATTTGCGGCTGGATCGACCTTGTCCGGATCTTCGAGGCGAACTTCAAAGGTACCTACGTACGTCCCGGGAATTTCTGGAAACTGCGCAACTGCAAGTAGAAACCAGGGGAGTCTCTCCGCGACTTTGCTCGATGATTCTCCAAGCTCCGCACCGAACTACCCCACATCTCTGATCTCGACGTCGTTCTAGCGTTTGTTGTGGGTACAACCTGCAAGGACCTAGTTCGCGAGTTAGGGCGTAACCGCCCCGACACCGTCGACGAGCTCATGGATGTGGTCGCCAACTACGCGGCTGGCGAAGAGGCCGTCGGTGCCTTCTTCAGTGACGGGAAGGACAAGGGAAAAACGCCAGTAGCTGACAACGCTGGAGGCTCGAGCAAAGGGCCGAAGAGAAATAACAAGAAGAAGAAACATCAGCAAGGCAAGCGTGAGGCTGCAGAAGATGATCTCATCACAGCAACCGGATGCAAAAGACCTCGAGGTCCCCCGAGGGTGCCATCTTTAACAAAATGCTCGAGGAGCCCTGTCCTTATCACAAGGATGGGGCAAGGCACAAGCTTAAGGACTGCCGCATGCTTCGAAGGCACTTCGAGCAAGTGGGCGTGAAGAAAGGTGACGACAAGAAAGACCAAGGCGGCGGTGAGGGAGACAACGGGGAAGATGGAAAATTCCCCGAAGTCTATGATTGCTACATGATCTACGGGGGCCCCTCGACCTAGCTCACGCCCCGACAGCGTAAGTGGGAGCGTCGAGAGGTCTTCTCCATTCGTGTCGTGATGCCTCACTACCTTGACTGGTCTGATGCGCCCATCACGTTCGACCGCGATGACCATCCGGATCGAGTCCCCAACCCCGGGGCCTATCCGCTCGTCGTCGACCCAATCATCATCAACACCCGCCTCTCGAAGGTCCTCATGGATGGCGGCAGCAGCCTGAACGTCATCTACCTCAAGACCGTCGACCTCCTGGGAGTCAGGAGGTACCAACTCCGACCCAGCGCCGGGGGGTTCCATGGCGTCGTACCAGGGAAGAAGGCCTTCCCCGCCGGCCGTATCGACCTTCCTGTCTATTTTGGCACCCCTGCCAACTTCAGGAAAGAGACCCTCACCTTCGAGGTGGTCAGGTTTCACGGAACGTATCACGCCATCATCGGCTGACCGGGCTACGCGCAGTTCATGGCGATCCCGAACCACACCTACCTCAAGCTTAAGATGCTAGGACCCAAAGGCGTCATCACTGTCACCTCCTCCTACGAGCACGCGTACGACTGTGATGTCGAATGCGTCGAATATGGGGAGGCCGTCGAGCAAAATGCCATGATAGCCGCGACCCTTGAGCACCTCGCTGACGAGATGCCAGACCCCAAGCGACATGCCGACAACTTTGAGCCAGCACAAGACACCAAGAAAGTCCCCCTCGACCCGAGCTGCCCATGCGAGAAGGTGCTAACGATCAGCGCCAACCTCGAGGACAAATAGGAAGCCGTGCTCGTCGACTTTCTCCGCGCGAACACTGATATGTTTGCGTGGAGTCCTTCGGATATGCCGGGCATACCGAGGGAAGTCACCGAGCACACCTTGGAAATTTGGGCCGGGTCCAAACCGGTGAAGCAACGCCTGCGCCGCTTCGACGAGGAGAAGCGCAGGATCATCGGCGAGGAGGTACACAAGCTTTTGGGGGCTGGATTTATCAAGGAGGTCCATCACCCCGAATGGTTAGCTAATCCCGTGTTAGTTAAGAAAAAGAATGGAAAAATGCGGATGTGTATTGACTATACTAGTTTAAACAAAGCATGTCCCAAAGTTCCATTTCCTTTACCACGCATTGATCAAATTGTTGACTCTACCGCGGGATGTGAAACCCTCTCGTTCCTCGATGCTTATTCCGGCTACCACCAAATCAAGATGAAGGAGTCCGACCAGCTCGTGACTTCCTTCATCACACCTTTTGGCATGTACTGCTACGTCACCATGCCCTTCGGCCTTCGAAATGCCAGGGCAACGTATCAGCGGTGCATGCTACACGTCTTCGGTGAACACATAGGTGACACAGTCGAGGCCTACGTCGATGACATCGTGGTCAAGTCCAGAAGAGCGAACAACCTCATCCGAGACCTCGAAATCGCATTCGGGTGTCTTCGAGCCAAAAACATAAAACTCAACCCCGAGAAATGTGTCTTCGGAGTGCCTCGGGGCATGCTCCTCGGATACATCGTCTCCCAGCGCGGGATCGAGGCCAACCCCGAGAAGGTGGCGGCCATCACACGAATGGGGCTGATTCGGGATCTCAAGGGCGTGCAGAGGGTCACGGGCTGCCTCGCGGCCCTCAGCCACTTCATCTCATGTTTAGGGGAGAAGGCCATGCCTCTGTACCGCCTCTTGAAAAAATCTGAGCGATTCACATGGACCGCGGAGGCCGAAGCGGCCCTCGACGAACTCAAAGCCAAGCTGACATCCACTCCGATTCTCGTCCCTCCTCGACCGGCGACGTCGACTGAACCACCCGAGCCCCTCCTCCTCTATGTCGCCGCAACCACTCAGGTGGTCAGCTCGGCCATAGTGGTGGAGAGGCAAGAGGAAGGGCGCGCTTTGCCAGTCCAACGACCGGTTTACTTCGTCAGCGAAGTGCTTTCGAAAACGAAAATCCACTACCCACAGGTGCAGAAGCTGCTCTACGCCATCGTCCTTACGCGTCGCAAGCTCCAGCACTACTTCCTCAGCCACCCGGTTACTGTGGTATCTTCGTTCCCCTTGGGGGAGATCATCCATAACCGGGAGGCCGCTGGAAGGATTGCTAAGTGGTCGGTCGAGCTAATGGGCGAGACCATCACCTACGCACCACGGAAGGCCATCAAGTCTCAAGTGCTGGTGGATTTCGTCACCGAGTGGACCGACACTCAGTTGCCGCCAGTCCAAATCCAAGCCGAGCTGTGGATGATGTACTTCGACGGGTCGCTCATGAAGACAGGAGCAGGCACGGGCTTGTTCTTCATTTCACCCCTCGGAGTCCACATGCGCTACGTCATTCGCATCCACTTTGCCGCTTCGAACAATGTCACGGAGTACGAAGCACTTGTCGCTGGGTTACGAATCGCCCTTGAACTCAGGGTCCGATGCCTTGACGTTCGAGGTGACTCGCAGCTAATCATCGACCAAGTGATGAAGGCCTCGAGCTGCCATGACGCCAAGATGGAAGCATACTGCAACGAAGTGCGCAAGTTGGAAGACAAGTTCCACGGCCTCGAGCTTAGTCATATCGCTCGACGATACAACGAAGCCGCGGATGAGCTCGCAAAAATCGCATCGACTCGAGGTACAGTCCCTTCGGACGTGTTCTCAAGGGACCTCTTCGAGCCCTCCGTCGATTTGGGCTCGGGGGCTTGCACTACGCCCTCGAAGCTCCACCCCACGACCTCGACCGGGGCCCCCTCGACCGGGGCCCAGGTTATGGAGATCTAGGAGACCCCTCCTCCGTCGAAACGGCCACCGGATTGGCGAGCCCCTTTACTCGACTGCCTCATTCGGGGAGAGCTTCTGGAGGACCGGACCGAAGCTCGATGGATCA
This sequence comes from Bothriochloa decipiens, assembly GCA_023333625.1. Taxonomy (NCBI): domain Eukaryota; kingdom Viridiplantae; phylum Streptophyta; class Magnoliopsida; order Poales; family Poaceae; genus Bothriochloa; species Bothriochloa decipiens. The sequence goes on from CM041628.1 coordinate 94,295,991, forward strand.
CGCGACGGGCCAAGTCCTACGTCATATACGGTGATGGCAAGGAACTCTACAGGCGAAGCTCCTCAGGTGTTCTTCAGCGCTGCATTACCATCGAGGAAGGCAGGAGGCTCCTCGAGGACATACACTCGGGGGCCTGCGGCCATCACGCAGCACCAAGGACCCTCGTAGGCAATGCCTTTCGACAGGGTTTCTACTGGCCGACCGCTGTTTTTGACGCCACAAACATTGTCTGTTCGTGCAAAGGGTGTCAATTTTACGCCAAGCAGACGCACCTCCCAGCTCACGCCCTACAAATGATCCCCATCACCTGGCCGTTTGCGGTCTGGGGGCTCGATCTTGTGGGGCCTCTCAAGAGGACAAACAAAGGGTACACGCAACTGCTCGTTGCCATCGACAAGTTTACCAAGTGGATCGAGGCCTGGCCCATCAGCAACATCTGCTCCGAACGGGCAGTTGAGTTCTTCACCGACATCATCCATTGCTTCGGGGTCCCGAACGTCATCATCACTGACAACGGCACATAGTTCACTTGTAAGAAGTTCTTGGACTTTTGCGATCGCCATCACATCCGTGTGAATTGGTCCGCGGTTGCACATCCTCGAACTAACGGCCAGGTCGAGCGCGCTAATGGCATGATTTTGCAGGGCCTCAAGCCAAGGATCCTCAACCGCCTCAGCAAGCACGGAAAAAATGGGCCGCAGAGCTGCCTTCGGTCCTATGGAGCTTAAGGACAACACCTAGTCGAGCCACGGGCTTCACCCCATTCTTCTTGGTCTATGGGTCCGAGACCGTCCTCCCCACTGACCTCGAGTATGGTTCCCCTCGACTAAAGGCGTACAACGAGCAAAGCAACAAAGAAGCCCTCGCAAACGCCATCAACCAGCTCAAGGAGGCTCGAGACATGGCGCTAATTCACTCCACGAGGTATCAGCAAAAACTTCGACGCTACCACGACAAGCACGTGCGCCCGAGAGACTTCCAGGTTGGAGACCTTGTCCTACGTTGACGACAGAGCAACAAGGGACGTCACAAGCTGACCCCGCCATGGGAAGGCCCATACACCGTAGCTGAGGTGCTAAAGCCCGGGACGTACAAGCTCACTAACGACAAAGGCAAAATCCTGACCAACGCATGGAATATCGAATAGCTACGTCGTTTCTACCCTTAGGGCACCACTGCCCTTGTACATTCTCGCATATTTTATACATTTTCGCATGACAAATATAAGGAGTACTTTCGATTATAAGTTCAAACTTGTTATTGTACATGCAAGAGGTAGCCTCGACCCTGTCTCGCCAGAGTCGAGCCTCCCTCGGGGGCTAACGGGGGGGGACCCCCTAAGTTCCTAAAAATACGAACGACTTTTTTTCGCACGCCTCCCTTTCGCTTCCCAACTAAGTTGAAAAACGCCTCGAACTCCCTAGGGGTCGAGGGCTGTTGAGCTGGAGCTCTCCTACGCCTCCGGGCTACGGTACCTCCACTCGCTCCCCCTCGAGGGATACGAGCTTGCGTCGAACGCTCAGTCGAAAAGCAAGAGTCAGGCAATCAAACTCGAGCGCTTCTTCTTTCTCACGCCTTGATACGCTTTGCGACTAAGTAGAAAACGCCTCGAACTCCCTAGAGGGTCGAGGGCTGTCGAGCCGGGAGCTCTCCTACGCCTCCGGGCTACGGTACCTCCACTCGCTCCCCCCTCGAGGGATACGAGCATGCGTCGAAAACTTAGTCAAAAAAGCAAAGTCTAGGTGAAAAGAAAGCAGAAAAGGCTCAAAAGTAAAACGACAAACCGCATTACAATAGATGCATTAATGTTCAAAAAGGGCTTTCGAAGCCACATTGAATATAAGTTACAAAAAACTAATTCATTACATGGGCACCTTCGCCCAGCCTTGCCCTACAGGCCCGCTCCGTCACCGCCCTCCTCGACGAGGTACCCTTCAACCGCAGGGGGGAGGACTTCGTCCTCGAACAGCTTCGCCAGCGCTCCCCCGGCCTCTCGGCGTCATTAATGAGCCCTCGGCATCGCTCCTCATTCTCTGCGTTGGTCTTCGAGATATCAGGAACAAAGCCTTGGGCCGCCACGTTCATGTCAAAGACGAAGCCAGAGGAGACCACTGCTAGCGCCCGCTTCACGCCGGTATGAAGCGCCTCCCGCACGCGATTGCGAAGGGTGGCGTCGAGGTAGTAGATCCGGTCGACGAGCGCGGCACCCGGGATGTCTTCTTCAGTACCCTCGACAGGCCCGACCTCCCAGGAGGCGTAGAGCCCGTCGAGGGCAACCCAGAGCCGGCCGAGAAGCGCCCCCTCCGCCGCGAGGCTCTCCTGCAGTGCCTTGGCGGTGGTTTGGGTGGCAAGCAGCTCGGATTCGAGGCCTGAAACACAAAGCAAGAATCAGACAAAACCATACGAGAAGAAAAAAGATCAAAAGCTCTTTAAGGAACTCACCAGCATAGCGAGTCTCGAGGGCGTTGCGATCCCCAGCACGGCGTCGCGCTCCCCCCGAGCCTCGTCCCGCTCCCGCTGGGCCTCCTTGAAGGCCCGGGTCACCTCCGTTTTCTCACAGCGGAGGGTCTCGAGGGCCCCACCAGCCAGGATGATGGCCTACTCCTTCTCTTGGAGGGTAGCCTTCATCACCCCGAGCTGGGTTTCTAGGCTAGCGGCCCGGTTCTTCTCCTCCTGGGCCAAGGCGGAGAGGGTGTTGCGCGTCATGGAGACTTCAGCGAAGCTGGCCTCGAGCGAGCGGATGCGCTCCACGGAGCTTTGAGCCTCCCCCAGGAGTAGCTCGACGCGCTCCTGGGCTCAGATGCTCTCGCCCTTGGCCCTCCCCGCTTTGGCCTTGGCCGCGTCAGCCTCCTCCCTGGCAGGCTTGAGCTCCACCTTGAGGTGGGCGGCTTCCCCTTGAGCGGCCTCGGAGTCCTCCTTCGCCCGGGCGGCCTCCTCTTTGGCTTTGGCAGCCTCCTCCCTGGTCTGCTTCAACTCCTCCTCGATCTCGGCCACCCTGCCCTGCGCAGAGCGGCCGGCTTCGAGTTGGCGAAGCACTTCCTCCCGGCTGTTGTGCGTTTCGTGGAGGAAGTACGACTTGGAGTAGGAATGCCTCCGCGCCTCCTGGGGACAAGAAGTCGAGGGTTGAGGCATTTCATATGAAAGAATTTTAAAAAAACTGCATATGGCCTACATAGCGACTCACCGCGAGGTTCCGGTCGAGGCCTTCGACGAGCTCGACGCCCAGCTTCAGCAAGTGCCGCAGCCATGCCCAGGACCGCTCAGCCTCCTCCCAGCACTTGACCTCTGTCGGGTCGTTCATCTCGATCCCCGGAGCGCTGGAGTCGCCGAGTTCCTGGAGTACGATGCGCTCCTTGTCCCAATGCGGAAGGACCGTCTTGACCTTGGCTCGCGCCAAGGACTCGACCTCATCCACCACATCGCGCGGGACGCCGTAACTCATGGCCAACTCCGCCGGGGTGTGGAACTCCGACACGGCACGGGCATCCCTCAGCCCAGGGTTGGACGTCGACCTCCTCAGCACGCCAGAAGCCGCCGTCTCCTCCGGCTGCTCCGTTGACGGTTGCGACGGCTGACCCAACGCTGCTTCTGGTGCCTTCGGAGCCAGCGGAGGTGTCGAGGCCATCGCTTCCCCCAACACCATGACTTGTGGCGCCGGCAGGACCACCGTCGACGCGTCTTCCGCCGGGTTCGGTACCGAGGCCTCCTCCAGTTGCGCCCCCGACAGCGGAGGGACCATCGATGCCTTCGACACCATTTATCCTTTGGCCAGTAGCTCGTCCAGGGTAATCACAGACACCCATTGCTTGGGCAGTCCGGAAGTCGCCTTCGCCTCTGGCGTCTCGGGCGATTGCTGCGCCGGCGGGTCCAGCGGCGCCGTGTCCCCCGGCGGCGTCTGCTGTGCCTGCTGATGCTGGGGCTGGCCCCTAGTTTCCTCCTCCTCCCGTTGCTCCGACGGCTCCTTCTCCCCTCCTACTATGGCCGTGGTAGCTCCGCTTCTTGCAGGGCCCCCTGCTCCTGCTCCCTCCGGGCCTCGAGCTCGCGTAGCCCCGCCGGCCAGGGCCTCCGCTCTCCCGTCGAGGAGGGGAAGGGCCGTGGTCTCCTCACCCTCGAGGTCCATGATGACTACCTCCTCCCTCGGCTCGTGGCCCTCGGGGGCTCCCGCCTTGGGTGCAGGGATCCAAGCCTCTGGCCCGCCAGGAACGAAAGCTCCCGACGTTGGGGCACCGTCCCCTGGTGCCGGGCCAAGCTCGAGGGCCGCAGGCGACGACATCAAGGAGGCACTCCCTCCCTCATGCGTCCTCCTCAGCTTGGAGTCGCCGCCCACTGCGGACCCCTAGATGCTCGACCCTGCAGCAAGAGTGGAGCCCGTCAGCCTACCGCGCGCCAGAGCACCGAGGGCTGAGGATAACCACTTGGCTTCCCACGGAGCAAGGGCCTCGACGTCGCACCTGTGACCAGGGCCACCATCTTCGCGGCTGCATCCATCTTGAGCCGCTTAGCCGGTGCCAGAGACGCCTCCTCGATCTGGCGCTTGGGCCTGGAGGGGAAGCAGAACGGCAAAAAGTTTATTAAATTGCGCAAGGAAGACGCAACGAAAAGAAAATGAACCAATGACACCTACCCGAAGGGGATAGAGGCCTTTCAGGTCCCCCTTGAACTGCCAGCAGATTTCGAGACCCCTCCCGAAGCCGAGCTCTTCCCGGGGCTGAGGCTGCTCGGGGCCGTCGGTGGGGTCGCCGCACCTCCCTGCTTCAACGGGGCCTCCTGGGCACGGCTCTGCTCCGCCCGCGCCGACGACCGGGACCGGGTTTCTCGGATCGAAGTGGGTGGGGTCCCACCTTGAGTACGACGCGAGGGGGGTGAACCTCCTCGAGGCAAAGCCTCGGCCCCCCTTTTTCCACGACGGCGCTCCGAGGCCAACGCCACCGGCTGGGGGGCGCGCTGCTCCGCCACCTCCTCCTGCACGAAGGGGCGGTCAGCATGGGAGGAACCCGACAAGATGCAGTCGAGGCGCCCCTCCACCCCCTCGACATCATCGCCATCATCATCATCATCTTCATCTCCCTTGGACGAGGGAGACTCCTTCTCCGGGAGCCCGTCGCGCCTCTGCTCAGCGCGGCGCTTTGCAAGTCTTTCGCGCTCTCGGAGCTTTTTGGCTTTCTTCTTCTCCTCCTCGTCCTTACTCTGCTTCTCTTGCTGGGCGGTGAAGCGTCTTACCTGACGATCGGGAGCGTCCTCCCTCAGCGGGGGCCTCGATCTCTGGTAGTCGATTCTCCCCTACACAAAGATGTTTAGTCACAGGGACAAGAGAAAGGGAGGGGGGAAAACGTGAAAGGCACGGGTCGAGGCACTCACTAGGTCAAGGCAACCCTCCTCCGGCCGCATAGGGAGGCGGTTGACGTCTTCCACCTTGAACGAGCCAGCCACGATCCCCTTTACCCGCGCGACGACTTCCGCAGCGAACGGCCTCTCGCCGGACATCCGGCACCTCCTGAGAACCTCGGGCGTCGCCGAGGGGAGCATCTCGTCCAACCGCAACGGGCGCTCCATCAGAGGGAGCACCCGTCGACTGTGGAAGGCCGAGACCACGACACCTGCCATCAGGCCCGCTTCTCGAAGGGTCCTCATCGCAATGATGAGGGGATGAAGTCGACGCTGAAGGTCTCCCACGACACCGTGCAGCCAGTTGTATGGACGCTCGACGATAAGCCGCCCGGTGTACGGCGGGAGGTACCCGCCGTCGTTGTGAAGGTAGAACCATTGCTCGTCCCACCGGGAGTGGTTGGACGTCAACCCGGTGGGGATGTACTCGCGTGGCTCCTTCGACCTCCCGGTCTTCAACGCGAAGTTGAGGCACCCCGCTCTGACGATTCGCCTTACTCCTTGCGCCACCGGGGAGGCGAACCACTCCCCCTTGTAAAGGTGGAGCCATAGCTCCCAATGTGGCACCATCCCGAGGTAGCCTTCGCAGACGGCTGCGAAAATGGCGGCGTTGGAGATGGCGTTGGGGGAGAAATGGTGGAGCTCGACGCCGTAGAAATTCATCAACCCACGCATGAACTTGCTCGGGGGCACACCGAACCCATGCCAATGATACTTGAGGAAGCTCACCACGTAGCCCTCCGGCGGATTTGGCTCTTGGTGGTCCCTGGGCGGCGCAATCCACTCCGGCCGATTCAGATCGGTGACGGGGCGGAGAAGTCCTTCCCTCACCAACTCGATCAGCCTTTGCCGCGTCACGGTCGATGGGCGCCAGGGCTCGGCGGGCTGGAGGACGGGGGCCATGGCGGCAGTGGCAGCACAGATCTGCTCGGTGGGCGCCGCGGCGGCAACAACAGCACGAATCTCCTCGGCAGACGGATGACCAGGAAGGTTCCCAATCATGACTTCTCGCTCTAAGTTTTTACCCTCACGCGCGCAGGATAGCAGGAGTTCGAAAGGATGGCAAAGGTGGGAGCGAACACTTGTCCCCCTCCGTTTTTATACTCGGGAAGAGCAACGGGCGGAGTCCGGCGGCAGGAAAAAGGTAACTCCCCGCAATTAATGCGTTTACCTGACCGTTCCCCCCCTCGATCCTCGACCGAACGCACGTGTCACACCTCTGACAGAGAGCCGTTGCTCAGGCCCGCCACAATCGCACCGCTGAAGCCCTTCTCCTCAAAAGGCGCGTCCAACGATAAGAAAAGAGAACTGTTGCTTATTAACGGAGTTTCCTACGAAAGGTAAAACGGGCTCTGGCCCCACGTCAAAGCCTCGAGGGAGCGAAGGCCGGT
>CM041628.1:94302776-94372581 GCA_023333625.1 Bothriochloa decipiens
AACGGGCTCTGGCCCCACGTCAAAGCCTCGAGGGAGCGAAGGCCGGTCCTCGAGTGAGGGCTCAACGGCCGCCCTTGAGCGCCAAAAAAGGAACGGGCTCCGGCCCCACGTCAAAGCCTTGAGGGAGCAAAGGCCGGTCCTCGAGTGAGGGCTCAACGGCCGCCCTTGAGCACCAAAGAAATCAGGCTCCAGCCCTAAGCCTCGAGGGAGCGAAGGCTGGCCCCACGATCAGGGTTCGACAGTCGCCCTCGAGCCCCGAGTCAGGGGTGACCAAGGGGGAGCCAACACGAGGCCCTGCTCGAGAACGAACTCTCGAGACCCCTTTGGATGCATCCAAGGCGAAACGCTACGGACCTTATGGAATCCCCCCGAAGGGAGGCATCGAGCCGCCGAGACCTATCGAATGGAATTGGTATCCATAGGACCATTGTGTTTTGCTTTAATGAGACCGCCTCCGGGCCTCCTGCCGACCTCCACCGAACGAGGAATGGACTCTCACTTGGATTTTCCCATTAACAGCTCACTGAGAACTTCACGGCTCGCCCTATCGGGGGTAGTCCGATGCTTCTCGCCTCACATCCAATTGAAAGGACTCGTGAGAAGAATGCCGAGGCCAGCAACGCCCCAGCCGCACGAGGCTCGGGGGCTCACCTGTGCACGGCGCCCCTCGACGAAAGAGGGTCGAAAATCCCCCGGGGGCTCCCCTCGGTAAAGCGCTACGACTCCAGTTCAGGCCTGTACCCGACTGGACAAGCACCCTTTAACTAAATATAAATAAAGCCCTCACAGGAGTCTTTCGACTCCTATGAGGCCTCGGGGGCTACCCCCGCGGGGGTCGCTCGCGCGCCCCCACAAAAAAATCCGAATCACGTTCCATTTCTAATTCCTGACCCCCTGTCCGAGTGACATCACTCGCACAGGGGCTCGAGGGCTACTGTCGATACCCAGGAAATGGGTACCCCAAACCCCTGGGTTACCGAACTAAACCTCGCAAAATCAGCAACTCGACCCTTCCGGTGACCTCCCACGCTAACGTACAAAGGTACCAAAAAGGGGATCGATCAAGAACATAGAGACGCTGAGTCTTTAGATCATAGAACGACACCGTGAGACAGCGTAAGGTTGAGAACTAGGCGTCCGAACGCCCAAGCTCCACCACGCGCTCCTCACACCTGCTTGTATTTTCCCGCACTTTGGTGCAAGATAACATGAATCATCCTTCCCCCGCTGGACGTAGGGCCTTCTTTACCCGAACCAGGATAAATCGCCGTGTCCTTCTTGCATCACCCACCGGATTAAGGGAGCATGCAATTATGAATATTACTCGTTGGTGTTAACCCCTCGAGGGTCAAAACACCGACAATAAGATATGGCAATATTTACCGTCTCATGGAAGGTAACATTTGGGTTCCTAGTCATCATCCTCTGAATCTTGCTATTCAGACCTCTAAGGAAACACTCCTTCTTCTTACGATCAGTACTAACATGGCCAGAGGCATATTGGGATAGGTGATTGAATTTACCAAAATACTGCATAACTGACATATCACCTTGCCTCAGGGAAAGAAACTCTTCATGTTTTATGGTCATTATTCCCTCAGGAATGTGGTGAGCACGGAAAGCTTCACAAAATTCAGCCCAAGTAATACGATGACCTTCCGGCTGAGCAGCAACAAAATTAACCCACCAGGCTCCTGCAGTGCCTCTCAACTGCTGGGCTACAAACATGGGCTTATGATATTCGGTGCACTCGATTAACCCAAACTTCTGCTCCATATACGGAGCCAATCATCTGCCTCCATTGGTTCATCAACTCTGATGAAGACCGGAGGACGTGTGTCGATAAAATCCACATAGGTGGTATACAGTGGGCCAGAGTCCCCACGTATGTCATGGAGTGATATATAGTGGGCCAGAGTCCCCACATATGTCATAGTGTGTTATATTGTGGGTTTAAGTTCCCATGTATATCGGTACACTGGGTCGAAGTGCTCATGTGTATCATGTGGTGATATATGGCTATGGTTGTTATCCTGGTATATCTGTGATCTGGTATGCATTGAAGTTAAAATCTCCCGTATCCTAGTGATCTAGGTCCCAGCTGGGTATGAAAATGGATTCAAATCGTCGTTGCTTCTCGGAGAAGAAGACTCAATCATTGTTCATCATCGTAGTAACAACTTGAATGAAGATAAGGTATCAAAATGAGGTTGGTTGGTAATTTGGATCTAGAGCAAGGCAACTTTACTTTCTGTAATTGCTTTTCTGCAAAAGTCCTTATTTCTTGCAAGCCTTACCTTGTCCCTCTAGCCTGCATTTCCTGAGTCTCCACCCCTTTTCTTTCGTCGGGTCAGTCTTGTTGAGTACTTTTGTACTTAGGGTTTATTGAACCCTTGTTGCAGGTGAGTCGCATGGGCAGGAGTGCTTCGCATCCTGCTGCATGACAGTCGTCGAGGAAAGTGACGACAAATAGGATGTCTCGCTCTTGGGCAGAGCATATAATCAAGGTTTTTGTAATAAGTTATATGGTTACTCCACTGCTACTATGATTTGTATTAATCCAACTTATGGTTTGTAAGTTTAAACTGAACAGTTTATAAACTTATGTTATTATAATCCTTTCGCTATTTTACTCCGATGTATATTTTTTGTATAAAACTGTTGTAATACTACAATGTCTCTTTGTAATGATTGATCCTGCTCGGAGAATCATGGATTATTCGAGATTTACCCGATAGACCTTTTAAGTCTTATGGAACATATTCCTGATTATTTAGAGTCTGTTTAGATAATAATCATGCGTGTGGGTCATATGATTTAGGAGGTTCTGCCACAGCAGCCCCCGAGCCTCTTGCTTTATGGAACAAAAAGTTGGAGGGTCTTGGCAGAAGATTTGAAAAAGTGCCTTCGGTGCGGGGTACTCCTGCAGCCCCGAGCCTTTTTTGGGTTCTTTTCAACATGAAAGAACTCGGGAAAGGGTTTTGGAGTGCCTTACTGATGTTGTTCTTTATTGGTGTACCGTTGGTTGTTGGGTGTCTTCATTGCTTTTGTACTTTTCTTGAAGTATGCTGCTGGATATGCCTTCTCTGTTCTGTAGTGACTTTTACTGTTCATTCATCAGCCTTGCAGGCACTCTTGATGGCTTCAGTCTGCATGCCTGCTTCCTTGTCGGCTATGAGGGGTTCATGTGTGCTTGTTCAGTCACTTTAAGGTTCTATCTTCTTCACATGGCTTGTCCTTGCTTTTGGTTCTCCTTTCTTCTATAGACTTGGTCTTCATACGCCCATCTTTGCCTATAAATATCGTTTGCTGGTGGTCGTTACTTCATCATTCACTTCTAGTCTTCTTGTGTTCCTTCTTCCTTTCTAGTGCTCTTGTATTCTTCTTGAGCTATTGCTTCCTTCTTCTATAGCTATGGAGTTAGTGGCGAGCGAGCTTGATGAGCCCCCGGGCTTGTTGTGTAATCTTTCTTAGAGAATGGTGTAGGACTTGTGATAAGGGCTAGTAGCAGGCTAGTCCCCGGGTTGTATCTTCTCCTAAAGGGCATTGAGGCAAATGGAGTAGGGCTTGTGAGGTTGATAGCTATTGCTGTCCTACACGAACTTCCAGGCCCTCTCCTTGATTATCTTCTTGCTCTTTGTGGAGTTGATTAGCGTGTGGTCGATCGACTACCTCGACAAGTCGTTGCGGATATGCAACTGATTTGTTCACTGCTATATCATTTTGGTACTCTGACGTAGATCTGCACATGTTGAGAGGGGATATCAGGTTCTTCTGAGGTGGCAAAGCGGTATCTTGCTGCTGTCTTGATGAACTTGGTGCCGTTTCAACTGTCCGTTCGAGTAATCTTAGCTATGAGTTCTCTTCGGCGAATACATTGTTCGGGTTGCTTCTTGCTTGAATGCACTGAATCTTGGTGGAGGTTTGGTAACCTCAAATCCTACTGGGTTCTTTGTAATCATTTTGTAATAATTTCCTTTGCTTTCTTTTATAGACTTATCGGATCTTTTATCCAATTGTACCTTGTTGTAATCCCAGTGTCTTCTTGATCATTGAAATGAAAAGATATTTGTCTTGTCTTTGTTCTTGATGATTGTGCGAGTTGTTTGTTGACTGAGTTGGCATATGTATGATTGTGATTCTTTGACTCTGACTGTACCGAGTTGTATGTTGTTGCTTCTAGCGACGTACAATATGTTCTGCCTGTCTGCAGGTTCCTCTGTCACACTTTCCAAAGCCTCTAGGTTGTTTTGATGAAAAAATAGTTGGTTCCAGTAATTTGTTGAGCTAACGAGTTGTTGCTGTTTCTGTGTTCTTTCTGTCTTTGATGCCTTCATGGAACGAAATCTTATCCGAGATACTCTGTTTTCTGCCTGTTGGAGAATTACTGTTTGCCATCATTACTGTTGATGCTTATTCGTTGTGACCGCTGTCGTGTTGTCCGGTTTAGGCCACCGTTGGCCCTTTGGGCCCATTAATATCAACCGACCCTTATAAATACTCTGTCGCTTAGCCTTCTCCTGTACTTTTGAGCCTTTGTCATCCGTACTTGCAAAAAATCCCCAATCTCCGTTGTTTGATTCATGGTATTCGATGGCTGGTACTCGATCGTAGAGTAAGATCAAGTCCATTGAGGTGAGCTCAAAGTGAAAAGAATCCTTTCTTCTTTGTTGATGATTATGGTTAAAGGGGTTTTCTTTGTGCAACAGCCTTGGCCAGCGCCGACGAAGACGGCGGAACATCTGGAGGGTTTGGTGGAGCGTGACTTGCTCCAGGAGCAGCAACTTTCTGGGTATGTCCTGCCTGGTCGGGATCTGGTTCCCAACCCTATCGCTGATCTAACGATCATGTTTCTTGCTTTTGTCACCGCGAGGCTCTGTTTTCCGCCGCCTTCTTTCTTGATGGAGTTTCTTCAGTTCTTTGGCCTTCAGCTCTATCACCTTTCCCCTAATGGGGTTCTTCATCTATCTGCTTTTGCGCATATGTGTGAGGTGCATCTTGGGGTTCCTCCTAACCTCCTTCTGTTCCGACACTTCTTTTGCCTTAGTCTAGACTTGAAAGCGGCGCCTTTTAGTTGCTGTTCGATCCAATTCGTCAGGGGATGGCTATGGCTCTTTTTACTCTTGAATTCTTTGACAAGATGGTTTAGGCGGACAAGTGGTTCTATGTCCCCAAGCCTTTAGCTTATTTCTCTTCAGATCTCTCTGTCTTCCCCAATGACACCAGTCTTTGGTCCAAAAAGCTCTTTGATGTTGAGCTTTCGGCCATCAACTCTCTTCTTGCACAGCTTCTTTATGTGAAAGCGCAAGGCCTTGCTGGACTCGGTATCGTTACCAGGTTCTTTCGTTGTTTTGTACAACCTTTGATGCAAAGGAAGCACCTTGGCTTTGAATACACTGGGGTTGACGATTCTTCCTGGATCAAGGATTAGGTAAAGCTGAATGATGAGGAGCTGCAGTGCGTCTAAAGGTTGTTCTTGCTTTAGTGCCTTGTATTCCTCCCCGAGTTGAGGAATATCATTCTGAGAACCCACCGCCTGCGGTAAGTGATTGACTGATTGCTTCTTGTTATATGTGAGTTCTTTTCTTCACTGGTGCTAATGATCTGATTGTTGCTGTTTTTTAGGGATTTGGTCATAGCTTTGCTATTCGTCTTCCTATTGTCGAGGAAGTTAATCCTGCTAGGGTTGCTACTTAACCTGCTTTTGCTTCTACTTCTCACAAACGGTCTGTTCTTCCTGGTCTGTCTAGTGGCATTTATGATGGTGGTTTTGAATATGTGCCGTATAAACCACATCCCAAGATTGTTGAGATGGTTCTTGATGTCAAGCGAAGGTCATCATCTCATTCTCCTGTTACTCCTGCCGGGAGGTCGAGTCCTACTGCGTCGAGTTCTCTTCAAGTTACAGGTAATATCATCATAGGTGAGGTTGATGCCGAGTTCTTTTTTCTGTCATCTTCTGCTTCTGTTTCTTATGCTTTGTTTGCTTCTTGTTTGCAGATGGACCCACTGTGCTTCTATCTGAGACAGAGGAAGATGAGGAGGCACAGAACCCTCTTATCTATAAATCATAAGTCCTCTTTTAACCTCTGCCTCCTTCTTTGTTTAGTTGTTTTGTTTTGCTGATGTTTATTTTGCTTTTGTAGTTGGATAGAAACATTCAGGACTTCTTCTTCTCTTTATCCTTCTCTCATTACCCATATGTCATCTGTGGTACGGTCCTTTGCAACTGTTCCCCTTCCTATCATGCCTAGGAGGGGTGTGGGTTCTTTCAAGCTTCCACCGAGGTAGTTGTCTTGGGCGTTTTTTTTGAATTTTACTTCTTCACTTATCTTTGTTTCTAGCTCTTATGCCTTTTTCTTATAGACCTGGGGCGGTGAGTTTGCTGGGTTCTTCTGGTGGTGCGGGCTCTGGTCGAGCCCCTGAGGATGAGCCTAAGGCTTCAAGTTCTTCTGCTGGTGAGTTCTTGCAAATTCTTATGGATTCTTCTTACTTCTTTCTTCTTGATATGTTTGTATTGGCTTTTGTAGATGCTTCTTTGCAGGTTGGCCAAACAACCAATGTTAATGTGGGGTTTGGCTCCACTTTTGTGAGCTTCCTCATGCTGAGCCGGTGACTCATGGAGTTACTGTTGCTGGAAGGGGTGATAGAGTTGTTGCTGATCCACCGCTGCTCGCTTTGCCACTGTCAAATTCTTCTGGTTCAGTGGATCCTGAGATAAGCCGTCCTCATTGTCTAGTGGCTCTAGAATCTTGCTTTGAGGAGTTCTCTGCCAAGTTCGGTGGCATGGTGCACGTAAGAGTTCTTTTCTTGGTCTTGAAACTTGCTGAATTTGATTTGCCATCTTTTCTGACTCTCGTACTTTTCTCCTTCGGTCTCTCTGGCAGGATCAAGATCTTCTATTTGGCCCTACTGAGGCTACAATGACTATGTCTAGTCTCATCGATCTTGAGCAGGTTCGTAAAGAGCTTGCTCAGGTTCAGGCGGAATTGGATCATGAGCGTGGGCAGCGTCAGGCTGCAGAGGCGACTCATCAGGCTCAGTTGGCTGATGAACTACGTCGTTGGGAGGAGGCTACAAAAGCCACTGTTGATGAAGGGCAGACCTTGAAGGCCCAGATTGTAGGTACTTTTTCTTTCGTCAGGTTGTTGTTTTTACTTTGTCTACTACTGAGTTCTTTCTTCGGCTTGTTTACTTGATTTCTTCTTTATAGAGTTCGAATGTAAATAGCTCCAGTGGCATCAGGACTTGGAGGATATGAAAGAAACCCTCAGGACCTCCGAGAACAAAGCTGAGTTGGTAAGAGAGATGCATTCTTGCTATGAGGATGCTGAGCGAAAGCTTGCCTTGGCATGCCAGTTCTAGCGTGATGCTGATCGAGATGTTTTTCAGGCCTTGAAGACTGTTCAGGAGTTGAAGGGCCAGTTGGATGTGGCCAATGCCAGGTTCCAGTCATTGTGGGACGCTATGTCCTATCTCCTGTCTTTTATTGGACTGGAGGAGGATTAGCCCTTGTATGCTGATATGGTGAGCTATGCACCTCTTATTCCATCGCGGTTTTTCAACTTCATGAAGGATAGCTTCCGGAGGTGTGTGAGCAATATCCTGTGCCACGTCTGGGTTCTTGCTCCTGAGGCTAAGCTAGAGAAATTGGTTGACCCCAACCTGTCAGTAGATTTTGTGCTTCAGGTTGGAGAGCAGGAGGCTGACATTGCTTCTCTTGTAGAGCAAGTCGTAGATAGGATAGACTTAGGTGTTGACCCTGCTTCTCCTACGCCTTGAGCACCTTTCTTGTAAAAATCTTCTTGGTCATTGGTGGGTTGAACTTCTGGGGCTGTTCCTGCCCTTTTGTGAACAGAATTTTGTTGCACGGGCTTTGTCCCGACGCTATTTTGATAATCTCCTGCTATGCGGGTTTTGACCCGACTTTAATATGCTTTGGCGACTTCTTGATGTGCGGGCTTTGCCCAACTTTGAAATGATGTTACTTTCATACTACCTGCTGGTAGTGTATTGGCTGATTTTGAGCCAGAGTTGTTCTTGTTGCTTCAAACTACCCGCTAGTAGTGTAGCGGCTGCTCCTTAGCCATAGTTGTTTTTTGTTGCTTCAAACTACCAGCTGGTAGTGTAGTGGCTGCTCCTGAGCCGTAGTTGTTTTGGTTGCTTCAAACTACCCACTGGTAGTGTAGTGGCTGCTCCTGAGCTGTAGTTGTTCTTGTTGCCTCGAACTACCCGCTAGTAGTGTAATGGGCTACTCCAGAGTCATAGTTGTTTTGTTGATTGAAATTACCCGCTAGTAGTGTAGTGGCTGCTCTTGAGCCATAGTTGTTTCGAGGTTTTGCTGCATCATGCCACAACATAGTTGATGTCTGAGACTGAACCCGCAAGGTGTGCCTGAGTTCAGTCCAGTAAGTTGTGCTCTGCATCACATCGCAGGCAAAGGTGGGGAGTCAAAGATCCTAGACCGACACGGTGTGCCTTGATCCCGCTGTTGTAGCGAAAGGTTTTGACTCCTGAATCAGCACTATGTGCCCGGGTTCAACTGCATTCTCATTTTGCAGTAAGGAAGAACTTTCTGATCGTGAATTTGGCATGAGAGCTCGTATTCACCCCAGAAAGGCCCCAGTGGACCGACATGCTATGCCCTAATCCAACTCGGTGCTCTGCGCACAGGGCAGGCAAGGTGGGGAGCCAAGATCCTGGACCGACACGAGGTGCCCTGATCCCGCTATTGCGAATAGGTTTGGTCTCACTAACCAGCACTAGGTGCCATGGTTCAACTGCATTCTCAATTCATAGTACTCTCTGATCATGAAATGACACAAGTGCCGTGAATCACCCCAGAGAGGCCCGATCCTGGACCAACACGGAATGCCCTGATCCAGCCCGAAGCCGTGCACCGGGCGGCTAGCTTGTCCATGGAGCGGCACTAAGACTCTAGTCCATGTAGGCACACTGTGAGATCACCCCATAGCACGATATATTGAAGAGGCACTGAGTGCCTGTTGTTCTTGTGTTGCAAACGGGAAGAGCGAGTTGTTTTGTTGATCGGTAGATTTCTATTTCATCATCACGGGTTCTTTTATCGAACTTCTTCACTTAGTTGTAAACTCTTCGAAGTTGGCTGATGTACCATGCGTTCTTTAGTGGGATTTCTTCATTCGTTATAAGTTCATTTGTGCCTGGTTTGGTTGCTCTTCTTACTTTGAAAGGTCCCTCCCAAGGGCTTAGTAGTTTGTGCCTTCCGTCTTTTTTTTGATGAGTCGAAGAACTGAGTCTCCCGGTTTAAGGGTCCAGGGTTGTGTGCTCTTATCATAGTGTCTTCTTAGTCCTTGTTGATATCTGGCATTCTATAAAATTGCACACTCTCGGACTTCTATTGAATCAAGTTCCAGGCGTCATGTTTCTTCGGCTTCTCCTTCTTCGTATTGCTCTATCTTTGGTGATATCCAGACTAAGTTAGCTGAAAGTATTGCCTCTGATCCATAGACGAGAAAGAACAGTGAATATCCAGTTGATCTGCTGATTTGGGTTCTGAGGCCCCAAACCACTTTTGGTATTTCATCTATCCACTTAGCTCCGTAGTCCACTAGTTTTTCCTATAGTCTTGGCTTTAGTCCTTGTAAAATTAACCTGTTTGCTCTTTCAACTTGTCTGTTTGCTTGAGGGTGGGCAACTGATGCAAAATCAATGTCGATTCCGCAATCTATCACCCAAGATGTAAACTCCTTTGCGGTGAACGGTGATCCTAAGTTTGTGATGATCCTATTGGGTACTCCAAATTGGAACATGATGCTTTGTATGACTCAACAACTTTTTTAGCGCTGTATTTGACCAAGGGTTTGTATTCTATCCACTTGGTAAACTTGTCATTGCGATGAAGATGTACTCAAATCCTCCGGATGATCTTTTTAGTGGACCAACTTGATCCAATCCCTAACAGGAGAAGGACCAAGAGGGCGGTATGCATATCAGGTTGTGTGCCGGGACGTGTTGTTGTCTTGCAAACATTTGGCACTTCTTGTATTTCTTGACAAAGTCTTCTGCATCTTTCATTGCAGTAGGCCAATAATACCCCATCCTAAAAGCTTTTCCTACCAAGGTTCTTGATGCCGCATGATTGCCGCAGCAACCTGCATGTATTTCTTCAATGATGTTTATTCCTCTCTCTTGGTACACATTTGAGTAGAACTCCTGATGAAGTGGCTCTTTTGTATAGCTTGTCTCCTACTAGTACGTATTTCTTGCTTCTACGTATTAGTCAGGTTCTTTGTGTCTTGTCTTCTGGTAGTGTTTTGTCTTTGATGTAATCTATGAACTGTTGCCTCTAGTCTTCATAGATTACCATAACTTGTCTTGACAGAGGGTCTTGGTCAATCTCTATTAGGTCATGTTTGGTAGATCCAGGTTGTTGTTCATCATCTGGTTGTTTGATAGATGGTTCCTTTAATTCTTCTATGAAGATTTCTGGTGGTACCTTTGCTCTGTCTGAGCCTAGCTTAGCCAAAGTATCAGCTGCTATATTTGAATCTCTCAGAATGTGGTGGATCTCTAGTCCTTTGGAATTTTCTCTAACTTTCTGACTTTTGCACAGTAAGCTCCCATGTTGTCTTTTGTGTAATCCCATTCTTTGTTAACTTGGTTGATGACAACTCCTGAATCACCGTAGACTAGCAACCTTTTTATTGCTAAAGAGTTGGCTACTCTTAACCCATGTATGAGTGCTTCTTATTCTGCTTCGTTGTTTATGGCTCGCCATAGAATCTATAGGACATACTTAAGTTATTTTCCTTCTGGTGATATGAATAGGATCCCTGCTCCTGTACCTCCTAATTTGAGTGAGCCATCGAAACACATCCTCCAATGATCTGTTATGGGTTCGGGTTCTTTCAGGGTTGTTTCTGTCCATTCAGCTAGGAAGTCGTAGAGTGCTTGGGATTTGATAGCCTTTTTAGACTAAAATTCTAGATTTAATGCTCTGAGTTCTACTGCCCATTTGGATATTCTTCCTGTGGAGTCCCTGTTTCTTAAGATGTCTGCCAAAGAAAATTCTGCGATGATGGTGATCTTATGTTCTTGGAAGTAGTGTCTTAGCTTCCTTGATGAAATCAAGATTGCATAGAGTAGTTTTTGTAGGTGAGGGTATCTGACTTTTGACTCCGTTAGTACTTCAATAACATAATAAACTGGCCTTTGTAGTTTGTAAACATGGCCAGGTTCTTCTCTTTCAACAACAATTGCTGTGCTTACGACGTTCTTTGTAGCCGAGATGTATAATAACATGTCTTACTTCTTGGTAGGTGGCACCAAAATAGGTGATGAGGCTAGGTACTGCTTAAGTTTCTGAAAAGCTTCATCTGCTTCTTCTGTCTAGTCAAACTTGTCTGTCTTTTTCAATAGTTTAAAGAACGGGATGCCTTTCTCTCCTAGGCGTGATATAAACCTGTTAAGAGCTGCCATACAACCTGTCAGCTTCTGGACGTCTTTTATCTTCTTTGGTGCTTCCATGTCTAGAATTTCCTTGATCTGTTTTGTGCTTGCTTCAATTCCTCTATTGCTGACTAGGAAACCGAGTAGTTGACCAGCTGGTACTCCAAAAATGCACTTGTTCGGGTTAAGCTTCCATCTCCATTTCTTGAGATTTGTAAAGGTTTCTTGTAGGTCTTCTATCAATGTGTCTGGTTCATTTGTTTTGATCATGACATCGTCCACGTAGGCTTCTGCATTTCTTCCTATCTGGTCCCCTAAGGTTGTTTGAATTGCTCGCTGGTAAGTTGCTCCTGCATTCTTTAAGCCGAAAGGCATTGACATACAGCAGTATGCTCCAAATGGTGTCACGAAGGATGTCTTGCTCTAATCTTCTTCTCTAAGAGATATTTGATGATATCATGAGTAGCAATCTAGAAACAAGAGTAGAGATGCTCCTGCTGTTGAATCTATCACTTGGTCGATTCTTGCGGGGACTATAAGGGTCTTTGGTGCAGTGTCTGTTTAGGTTGGTGTAGTCGATGCACATGTGCTAGTCTAGCGAGTTCTTTTTCTCTACTAGTACTGGGTTCGCCAACCAGTCTGGGTTGATGATTTCTCTGATGAAACCTGCCACCATTAGCTTTGTGAGTTCTTTCTTGATAGCTGCTTTTCTATCAGGTGCGAATCTTCATAGCTTCTGCTTGATGGGTTTTGAGCCTTTGTTCACATCAATGATATGCTCAACCAAGTCTCTCGGGACTCCTGGGATGTCTGCTGGCTTCCAGACAAAGATATCTTTATTGTCCCTAAGAAATTTGGTGAGCGCGAGTTCCTATTTAGGGTTGAGTTCTGCACTGATGGTCGCCGTCTTCTCGGGATCACCAGTTTCCAGGTCGATCTTCTTTGTCTTCACTTCGGTTGGAGTAGTGAAACTTTTGCTAGCCATTTTTGTAGGGATTTCTGTCTCCTGTGGGTTCATTTTTGCTGCTATCATGGCAATCTCCCTTCTTCCTTGTTCACCTTGCAATCTTTCTGCAATTTGGATGGCTTGCATGTCGCAATCATATGCTTTCTGCAGGTCTCCTTGTAGTGATAATATCCCCTTGGTTGTTGGTATCTTGAGTAGTAGATATGGATAATGAGGTACAGCCATGTATTTGGTTAGTGCTGGTCATCCCAAGATAGCATGATTCGAAATTGGCTACTTCGAATTTGATGAACTCCGTTCTCTATTTCTCCTTGGTACCAAATGTAACCGGCAATGTGATTTGTCCAAGAGGTGCCACTGCTGTTCTGGGTACTATGCCATAGAACAGTGTACTTGTTGGTGTAATCATCCCTTCGTAGTTGGTGCTCATCTTTTTCAAGGTTTCAGTGAATATGATGTCTAAGCCAGCTCCACCGTCAATTAGTACTTTGGGGACTATGATTCCTGCAATTGTTGGTGCTACCACTAGTGGATAACAACCTGCGTTGGATGTGCTTATCCATTGGTCTTCCCTTGTGAAGTTGATCGGGTACTCCGACTAGTTTAGATATCTTGGAAAGCGGGTTATGCTGCCATGATTGCTTGTTATGCTAGCTTCTGTTGCTGCTTGTTCCTTGCGCCTGGTACTCCATATCACATATAATTGCATCTAGGGTTCTTGAAAATCTCCTTCGGGCTTCTTTTCTTCCTTCTTTGGTTCTATCATCCTTCTATCTTGGTTGTTATTATACCTCCCATCTTTTCCGTATTGGCTATTGAAGTCATGACAGTCTTTGAGCTTGTGCCCTGACCTTGGGTGCATGGGGCAGTTCATGTCTTTGAAGTTTGCAAATTGCCTTTTCTTTATTCTATCTTTTTCTTGAGGTGTTAAGTTTTGGTAATGCTGGTCCTTTTATTAGCTACTGCATGCCGCCGTTGTTTCTTGCATTGGTCTCTTGTTATTGCTTCTATAGTCAGGCCTTCCTCTCCTATCATTGTTGTCGCTGTTGTTGGGGAACTTTCTGTTTGTCTTTTCTTCCGAGGATATGAGTGTTTCAACAGCTCACTTGAATTCTTTGTTGTTCTTTGGATCTTCGCTGTTGAACTCTTTGAATTGCCACCTCACGATGATTCCATTACTGAATATATCGATGACTTATCTTTCGGTTATTTTGTGTACTTGTGCTCTTGCTTAGCCACATCTTCTGTAGTATTCTCTGAGTGCTTCTCCTGGCTTCTGTGTGATTCCTTTTAATTCTGCTGCTATCATTGGGTGTATGATAATTCCTGCGAAGTGGTTGCAAAATTGTCTTTGCAAGTCACTCCAATATCTGATGGACCCTGCGGGTAGTTTGCCGAACCATTGTAGTGGCATTGCTTCTAGTGTCATTGGGAAAAATAGGGCTTTTAGATCTTCGTCTCCTCCAGCCAATTCAATGGATTATGAATAAACTCTGAGCCATTGCTTTGGTTCTTCTTTCCTATTGTACTTGGAGTGCTTTGATGGCTTGAACTTGTGCTGTAGCTTCATATCTTGCAATCTTTTGGCAAAACATGAAAATTTGTCGTAGTGATCTTTCTTGTTGTAATCTGGTGATGGTGATCTTCTACGTTCTCTCTAGCATGACCAGCATTCTGACTTTCTACATCCTTCTTCTCTGCTTATCATCCTGCTTCGTTCCGGCCTTCTTTGTGGTGGGCATGGGTGGGTTTTTTCAGATCTGGGCGGTGGAAGCAGTCTTGAATGCTGGTGATTCATCCCGTCTCTTGTGTTGCTGCTCCCTTCGGGTTCTATTTTGGTGAACACTGATCTTCGGGGCGGTCCGCCCTGCTGGTCAATAATAGCAGGTTGTTCATTGTGCTGAGCTTTGTTTACCACCCTTTCAGGTTCTTGAGTCTTCTTTTGTGTGACTTCTTTCTCTTTTTGTGCCTTCTTCAAACATTCGAGTTGTCTAGCTACCTCATTGATCTTCTCTTGTTCTTCGAACTCGGCTGCTTGTTTTTCTGCCTTCATCTTGTTATACAACATGTGATCTTGCTTATACTTGGTCCACGCTTGCTTCTTTCGCTTTGCTTTAGTTCTTCTGCTGGCTCGACGATGGTTCTGGCCCATCCTTGACTGCTTGCGATCTTTGCTTCCTTCTTCTTTGGTTCTTTCATCTTAAGATATGTTGTTCTCTGATTCATCGGATGAATGCACTTCAGGCGGCCACGGAGATGCGGGTAGTTCAACCACGTCAGCCATGTAGACGGTTCTTCTTCTCAGCCTTCTTAGAATTTTTGCAGGTTCTTCTTCTGAATCTACATTGTCGAAAGACAAAGTGGCGAGCTCTTTTCCTTCTTGAAAGGGTTGTTCTTGATAGTAGTAGTCAGGTTGTATTCCATTGGTAACAAAAGTACTCGGCCAATGAATTGTATAATCTTCTTCAGTCATGGTCATAAATATCTTTCCCTATCTTTCGGTTGGCTCAAAATTCTTCACAACCTGCTTTTCCTTTCCGCTTGGGTATCAAGGGTTACAGACTGAATTCATTAGCTCCACAGACAGGTTCTTCCTACTCCCCATGGACCGGGTACCCGTGGCACTCATGCGACTTCTTCAAGTATTCTTGCACAATGGATGCTGAGTTGCACAACCCATACGGGAACGAGTTGGGAATCTTAATGAATGTCTTTGAGTTGTGGACGGTATTCAAGTTCTTCTCAAAGTTAGTTTCATATTCCTCCTCTTCTTAACCTTGAGTCAGATTCTTGATGAAGCTGGAGTTGAAAACGGTCTTTGAATTCTTCTCTGAGTCGGCTTCATGGTCTTCTTCTTCCCGATTTGGTTCTGATGCAGAGAGGTTTGTGAGCTTCTCGGTGAGTCAAGATTCTTCCATGGCGCCGATCTTGATGTCATCGAGTTTTGACTGCTTGGCCAGACGGCTCTGGAGCTTGCCTTCCCCGTTGGCCTCGCAGATCCATGAACCAAAAACGAAGGTCGTTCTCATCGAAAAACTCATCTTTAAGGTGAGGTGCGCCGAACTCTCAGTGTACAATCCGCTAAAAGCCCCTACCTGGCGCGCCAGCTATGATGTTTTATCACCGATAGCCCACCACCGGGGTACCCGACAGGGTGTTTTGTTTCAAGGAGCTTGGCAGACTGCGGAACTCAGCGGTTGCAGAAACAAGCTTGATGAGACAGACAATTTTATACTGGTTCAGGCCCTTGACTTGCGTTGAGTAAAGACCTTTATTTCCAGTCGTCGTGAGCCTATTGCGTTGTATTGATGAGTATGAGGGATTGTGTGTTGCTGTGTAGTTCGCTCTTTTTTCTACAAGGTGTACCCGCAGTGGCCTTATATGGGGCGAGGCTGGCTGCGGGCTCTGTGATTCCTAGTCGGATTCTAGGAACGAGTCCTAAACTAAGAGTTTCGTACTCTTTCCTATTACAACCCGTCTAGGATATAGTAGTTCTCACGTCATGTCACTCCGTGTTGTACTCGAATCGGGCGACGGGTTCTTCAATCCTCCATCCGTATTCTGTCTTCTTGGGTATTCTGTCTTCTTGGGGAACCTCCGGTGTCCCCCATCGACATCTATATCTAGCCCTTTTCAAGCATAGCAAGAGGGAAAACCAAGTGGTGAAGGAAGCGCTGACTACTAACAACTGGATCCAGGATGTTAATCATAACGTAACACAATAGATAATTGAAGAGTTCAAGTTGTTGTGGGAGTCCCTACAGAGTGTGGTGTTGCAACCATCATAGGACGTCATTACTTGGTTGCATACCTCCAATGGTCAGTACATAGCCAGTTCTGCATATAGGATTCCATTCCTTGGAATAACTAAATTGATGATCACTGAAACAACATGGAAGACAAAGTTGCTACAAAATTCTTGTTTCTTCTCCTAGCTCATGCTCCAAATTAGGATCTGGACAATTGCACGATTACTTCTCAGAGAGTGGCCAAAACTTACTACTTGTGTCCACTATGCATCAGGAACCTGGAGATAGTCCCACACTTGTTTCAGGAGTGTGACTACTCTAGGACTATTTGGGAGAAGGTAGGAAGATGGATTCAGACTCCAACGCTGAACACGACAAATTGGCCATAGACTAAAAACCTTGGTTGATGGTTTATGGACATGGGGAATAACGTTCAACAACTAATAAGAAGTGGCGTACACTCAAGGTGATGCTTACCTCTGGGAGCTATGGAAAGAAAGGAATAATCGAGTTTTCAACAAGACTACAAGATCGCCAGATCAGAGTTATGCAGGATGAAGCGAAGATATGGATTAGAGCGGGTAATAGGGTGCTTAAAGACATACTGCCATCAGCCGGGCAGCTCATAGGCACGGTTGTGAACAATAATCAACATGTAATCTAGAGTACTAAGTAGTAGGGGTGGCAATACATTTACTATCTGGTGAATGTAATGCAAGAAGACTCGGCGTTGCTTGTGCCAACCTTTTAAATATTTTACTCTTCCCTTACCAATGTAAGGTGACAAAGGATCTTTCGAAAAGAAGCATATTTTCATTTAGAATGAGAAGATCAATGTCTACAGTGTTGTGGGGTTTTTTTTCTAGTTCTAGCTATTTTCATCCTAATCCAGTTTTTTACCCATGGTGTAATCAAACTTTGAGTAGATATATGATGAGCTCATTAGCCCTGACACTTAGAAAGGAGGGGGCACATAATCTGAAGAACGACACCATAAATTAGATACTTCAGTAGGTAAAAATTGGTAAATGTTTGTGAAAAAGGTTCAAACAAAGCTAAACATTGGAATGAAACTTATACTTGAATAATGCACACAAGTCCTAGATTTAAACAACTTTAGCACCAACATAATAGACTAACCCTTGATTATTGCATAACTTTTCTATAAAATATAATGGTATGGCAATAATAGGAGGGCTGACTTGAGTGCACATGTGGAAGTTGAGCAAGCTCGGGCCTGGTAGGCATGAGTGCAATGCAACCGTCAGATCAAGGAAGGCCATGACACTGCAGTCGACCCACAATATGTAGGCCTATAGGGTATGTTGGCAGGATGTTAGTAAATAATAAACTTATCTGACAGGAGTATCTTGCTTAGTAACGTTATCTATATGTTAGAGTTCCAAATTAATTGATGAGAAATCAAGGTGAAATTGAAGGATGAAAGGCTATAGGCAATTTAATATTGTATGTAATAATCTTACTTACTTACTGGTGAGAGTACGAGGCTTGGCCTATCACACTTCCTTCGTCGCATATTTTGTTCATCGCATTTGCAGCCTTTAGTGGTATTTTTATAAATACAAACCTCACTAGGAGCATAAAAGAGATTTTACTCACCCACCTTTCCTATAAAAGCAGGGGAAGAGGAGAGGCACCTTTGGTAGTAGTTTAACTCTCTCTCTTTATCTCATAGGCACCACTATTTTCAGGAATTAGAGAGATGAAAGCACACTTAGCACCACGATTTGGAGATGCCAAACTTTTAGATATGCTTTTATAAAAGAACTTATGTTTTAATAGGACTATGTATATAGGAACATTTGCTTCTTACATGGAGTTTGAGTTTGAGGTCTCACATGTATATACACTGCCGTGCGTTTTTGCCGGCTATATAAATGAAAATATGGGGTTTCTGTTTGCGTGTTCATGTGTTTTAAGTTAGTGCTAGTCTCATGTATACACCTTGCTGTGAATTTGCATGTTGTTAGATTATTAGATTTGCTCAACATCTAATGGTTGTCTTATATATGAACTTCTGTTTTGGTTGACTTGCATAATTTCTTGTAGTTTCCTTGCCATCCTATTTTTCATAGGTGATGCCGACGTTTGTCTGACTGCGGGTTGAGTGGGAGAAGTGGGGTTCAAAGGTTGGTGATGGGTTTAGCTTGGTGCAGATTGTTGTTGTGTTTGCGCTCAGTCTGTTTTGCTTGTCACACTTCAAGGCTAGTGTTCGTTGGAAGACTACCTAAGTGATTGAAGTCTTAACCTTGATATTTCCTATTATCGTAATGTCTTTTTACCATCTGTTGTCAGGTCTTGTTCGTATCTTTGTGGGGTTAGCCCAGCCAGCTTATCTTCATGTCATTCAGTCTTTGATAGGTTTAGTAGTTGGTATGTGGTTATTAGTATGTATTTTAGGCTTTTCCTTTTATCCTATGCTGAAGGGTGTTGTTGTTTCAGCAGTTTTTATTATTGCGTATTATGCTTATAGGGGTTGGCCTGTCGTTATGGAGCCTTAGATAGGACTAAAGTGAAAGGATTGGTCCGTGTGCTCCTTTCAGCGGTTCATATGTTATTTTTAA
Organism: Bothriochloa decipiens; assembly: GCA_023333625.1. Lineage (NCBI taxonomy): Eukaryota > Viridiplantae > Streptophyta > Magnoliopsida > Poales > Poaceae > Bothriochloa > Bothriochloa decipiens. Next base: position 94,321,508 of record CM041628.1, read on the forward strand.
CATGTCTGTATGCTACTATGTCAATATGTTACTTTCGGTGGTTTAAATGAGATTTTGAAGATGTTTGTATTACTTTCGGCAGTTTATATGAGATTCTCAAGTATCTCTATTATATTATTGCTACTTTCGGCAGTTTATATGAGATTCTCAGCTATCTCAGTTATATTATTTTCCCATTCTTAGTCTGTATCCGATTCTGGGTACTTGCTTTGCTTCTATGAGTTTATCTGATTTTGAGAGTGAAGCCAGAACTCTATGAGTTCAGGATGATAACAAATTACAAATGGTGTCCAGATCTGCTTTCTTTATAAAACATCTCGAATGTTGGAAGAGGATAGAATCTAATCGGTTGTAGTCCTCTTCCTTGAAATACTTTTTATGGACAAACATATTCTGTTTAAATAGGGAATCAATAGAAGAATGTAGACTAGAAATGAAATTTCCCGAACACGGAAGTCACGAAAAGTCTAAGCCACTGAGTCATACGCATACTGCAATTTGCTTTTACTGTCTCTTCATATGCAGGCGCAGCTATCCAAATTCATGTTGGTATTTTCAGGTTATAATCAAAGAAGTACGCACTTGAGTTGGCCGTGGTAAAATAAACATCAAACCACCAACAAGACTTGGATCTGGAATTTGTGCGTACTCACCATTGATCTTGGAGGAAGTTTGTCGCGGTGCCATAGGATGCGGTGGCGGTGTGGTCGAGTTTGTCGGCGGCGGCGGGCAAACGAGAAACTCGCTTGGGGCATTCGAAGTTGGCACGATAAGGTCGGAGGTCGGCACGGCAGGGACGGTAATTGAAACGAGATCACCTAACTTCACGTCAAACGACTGCACCTGCAGTCATGCCCATCTGTGCCGTCAGCTGAGCATGGAACTTTTGGGAAGTGCGTTTGTTTCCTAAAGGTACTCATTTGTGCTGATACATGGCCTTCACCACTGTGAAGTGCAGGTGAATGTGAAGAAGTAGGCCATTGTCGCGGCAACAATGAGACAATTGTATTTGCGGTGAATCCTTCTGTTAAGTAGTCGTGCGTTATAATAGGAACCCCTAATTCCTTTGCAAATACAGCTCTCTTAATCATTTCTTCGCATGTACCTGCAGTCGTATTCAAGTAATGCCCCTTGATTTCACCGGTTCTGGCTTGTGCTTTATAAATTGTTTTGGCACAAAAGACAAAACAGTCTCTCCAACCTACTTTCTGATTTATCGCACTGTGAATGACTCAATGTCTTCTGATTTTAACGATCTCTGCTTGAAGAAAGCTCTCTTTACTGAGGCCTCACTCTCTTTTGGGAAAGCAATAAACGATTATTGCAAGCGCATTGTGCTCCCATTTTTGAAGCGTTGTCAATGCAGAGTGCTTCTCTATCCATGATTGGTTTCATATGCAGAGTAGTATATGGTTGTACTAAGATATTCCCACATGCTGCTTAATTGGAAAGGGTAAAATCAGGTTTTCTAACATATCTCTGATATGGGATTTGCACTTACAAGCTTCCTTGCTACTACTAACGTTTTTGAGCCCATGCCATTTTGTTTGTATTGGTCTGTGCTAATATGTTATTGGATTTCATAAGTTGTGTTCATTTAATAGAAATCAATGACTAAACGCCCTTATGTTCATGCTAGAAAGCTACTCTCATTTTCTTGAATGTATTGTTTGGGGCCGGTTTAATTTCTTTTCTATTCTAATGGAAAATACAACCAATTTCCTTTTCAAATGATCGATCTTTTTAAATGTCGTACGGCAAAACTTTTACAATGTTCCTCCAATAAACTATAAAGCTCATAGACCTACACAAAATCACTACTGGTTGGAACAAAATTGGCACGACAACGTTGAGCCCATGTTTTCTAGTATTTTTCCCTATTTTTTATATATTAAACTAGCTAAATTACATGTACATTGCATTATAATGGGAGGTACAATTTGATTATATACGATGCTCATGCTACTGGCTACCATATTTGACTTTTCATTTCACTCAATAGTCAAATTACCACTCTTTGACGGTCTCAGAACGACTTAAAAATGTAGCTGGCGCATGGCGTATATGAACTTTTAATTGGTGGCAATTTTTATTGTACAGTATTATTGTCATATTATTGAGAAAATTGGTGACATCTCCTTTTCCTTAGTGGTTAGTGGTCTGGTTTTGCCTCCTTCGGACATTGTAGCATGTAAATCATTTTTATCTTTCATTTAAAATGAACAGGAGTTAATGAAGACATATTTTTTTAACTTAACCGGCTCTGTATGCTTTGTGCGCTATAATAAGAAACCCAAGGCATTCAGAGCTACGCCAAACGAGGCTTTAATATGGGGCTATTGTGTTTCTACCCATGCTTTGAATGTCCGTCTTGATTTTACCCTCGTTTTTTGCCATGTTGTATTTTTACCCTCGCTTTGTAAAAACGAAGCTTCAGTCTACCCTTACTCTGTTAACAGGTACTAATGGTGTTAAATGGGCTTGGTAAGGACAACTTTGCCCTTACAAAAGTACCCTTACTTTTCTTAGTTCATTGTGATTTTACCCTTGTTTCTAAAAAAATTTGACACCGACATTTGACAACTTGTTACATATAATTCCACACAACATGAAAATATAGATAAATAATATCAAATCAAAATAATGTGTAGCAAAAGAGCAGCAACCATCATCATCCAACATACACATTCATCATCCAACATACACAACCATCATCCAACATACATTCATCATCCAGCATACAAGTTCATTGTGTTGCAGCAAAAGATAGTGAGATATTACATGTTCATTGTCATACATCACACTATTCCTAACAATGCAGCCAACCTCCCTCCTCTTCCTCTTCCTCTTCCTCTTCCTTGTGTTTCAAACCCTTCTGCTCCTTCAGTTCCAGGTCCTTCACTTGCACCTGCACTTGCACTTGCTCTTCCCCTTCCCCTTCCTATTCCTCTTCCCCTTCATGTACCCCTTCCTCTACCCCTTCCCCTTCCTCTTCCACTTCCACTTTCACTTCCACTTGCATTTACACTTCACATGAATGGAGAAAAATGGTTCAGTAAACAAGTTCATTAAACAATCTAGAGTAAAGGAACAAGAATCAGCATGACTCACATTGATGCTTGTGAAGATGATTCATTTTGAGAAGATGAATGATTCCTCTTTTGACTAGCAGTTAAACCTTCCTGGCAATATTTGGGTATATGGCCTAGTTCTCCACATTCAGAACATGGTTTTCTCTTACTTGTGGTGGCCTCATCAAAGGACTTAATCCTAGAAGTTCTTGGTCTTCCTGGTTTCCTTCTCAGTTTAGGCTTCTTGATTTTATAACCCAAATCAACATGTGGCTAATTATCCTTGGATGTCATTGGATTGAACGAACATGCATATGCCTTTTTGAACCAATCAATAGAGAAGTATTCATGCACAAAGTCATCCATTCATACCTCTCTACTACTCTTAGGAATGAAAGCTAAAGCATGGGTGCATGGTTGTCCAGTAACTTGCCAAGCCCTAAAAGAACAAGTTTTTTGGCCTAAATTGATTGCATACCTGAATCTGTTCATAGTTACTTCAGCTTTTCCAGCCCCACATATCAATATGTCATGGCCCTTGATACCCTTGGATTTAGCATTTAGAGCTTTGATCACACTTGGAATGATTGTGCCTGACATTTTTCTACCAATCTTCTGTCTCAAAAAGAATTTCTTAATGATCATTTGTCTTATCTTGTCAAGCATATCCATAATTTGAAAATCCTTTGTGTGGGATACCCAACTGTTAAATCTTTCAGAGAGGTTGTTGTTGATGTAATCTTCCTTGCATTCTTCCCTAAATAATCCTTTACTCCACACAAATGGATGATTGGTATCCAACCAAGTCACTGCACTAGGGTCCTTCTCCTCTATGTTCTTCAAGAAGTACTTGAACTTATCTTATGTGAAGCTCTTAGCAGCTGCCCACACATTCTTACCATAAAGCTCATCACTGTACCCATTCTTCTTCATGTTCTTCCACAAGTGCCTCATGCATTCTCTATGTTCCACACTAGGATACACATCATCTACAACCTTCTCGATTCCTTTGCCAGCATCTGTACTAATGACCATGCCTGTAGGAGTACCAATAGCCTTCTTTAAGTTATTCACAAACCAAGTCCAGCTATCCTTAGACTCTGTCTCAATCACACCATAAGTGAAACAACCTTGATTTCCGCGAAGGGAAATCCACAGTGTCGGAGTGTAATATGACCATTTAAATCACATTACCCGATAACAGTTGAATCCATAATCCATACATCGAACAAAAGAGAGCAAATAGAGGGAGTTACAATAACTTATTACATCGCCACAGGGCGAAATCAGAGTTCATGCAGCATAACAGTAAAAGCTTGAGGTGCGGAAGCTATCTTCTTCTCTCCAACTTGAGCGTAGACACGAAACCCTCAATCGCTGTACTCCCCAGATGAGTACTCACTCCTTGAACCTGAAACCAAATTTTTAGTATGATTTGTACTGGCCACACTCCCACCCTATGCATTGCTTTGTGGAAGTGGATGCAAAAATAAGGATATCTCAAAAGGAACCTATAAGGCTGGGGTTTTCCTATGAATTGTTCAAGTATATGAAACAATAGTATAATAAACAAGTTTTAAACACAAACCCATTCCCTTGATCTATCTCCATCCATATCTGTAGCATCATCTCATCTCCCCCAACACCCTCTCAGACTCTGGTCGACAAGCCAACTCCCTCTTGGCTTGCCTCAGCGGCCCGCAGCCCTCAAACTGGCTCACGGCCGGAAATCACACTCAGAGGAAGGTAGAACACTCCACTCACTAGTCCGCTGCATGCGAAACATAGGAAAGGTCCATAGCCGAAGATTCGGCATATGTATCGATCGATCAACCATACACTCTGTAGAGGTTTCACTAATCCACCAAATAACCATCATCGATGCACGCGCGCACCTAGGCAGATTCTGGGCGCCTATTGCCATAGGCGATGCCACTCTACCATCCAGCACTGGATCACTAGAACTGTGAAGAGAGCATGTATCCGCTCCCATAGAGGATGCCATGCCATGTACCCACTCCCAAAGGGGGTGCCATGATCATCTCGGTAGGGTGTTAGCTCCATCCCATGCATATACCTTCCTATCACTTCTCGCCTAGCAGTAGTGGCATCGACCTATCCAGCGGTTCGGCCGTCTCCCCCCCATGGAGAGTGAGTGGAAAGTAAGAGATTCCTAGGTCTGGATACCATCGCAACAGTTCCTAGGTTTGACCAAACCGGGATATCTTTATCAGGGTTTATCTTTAACGTGCTACCACGGCACCTTCATCCCGGGCTCCACCTCTCAGAGGATCACACCCAAGGACCACCATCACATCTCAGTTAGCCCGCCATAGGCTCCTCTCATGGGAATGTCCAGAACCATTCCCTAGCAAGACTTGCTCCAAAAGCTCATCGTAGATCCTGGCTCGATCGACTCAACCCTCACCCTACTCCCTGCCGTAAGCTCCACCCCAAACCCGGATATAACATCATCAGCTCACATGCCCATCTGAAACATCAACTCACACATCCAGCCTGGCACCCTCCAGGCCTTCCCCGGGTTCATCACATCGCATCAAAATGTAAGCGAGTGAAGTATAGAAATATTAGTATAGCAGATAAGTAGGTGGCTATCATAACAGCGGGTAAGCAGGTGATAGTTTACAACAAGGTAGGGCTCATCAAATAAATACTCTATCATGCAGTCCTAGCATAGGCATAGCATTATAGCAACATGAATTTAAAGCACTAGCCATACTATAATTGCATGCGTAATGGGATCTACGAGGTTGGATGGTGTGTGGCACCTTCACTGACGTAGCTGTCGGACTTCTCCTGGTAGTCACTGTCGTCAGACTTGTCCTCGCTCGAGCCTGTAACGAGATTTAATGGTCACAGAAGCGACCCCTATAGATTAGCACAAAGAACCATTGCAAAATAGAAGATCCAAATGCACTCAAACATAGCCTAGATAAATAGGGCTCGGTTTATAGAAAATTTGGATATGTGGATCATACTTTTCTGAGCTCGTATGAATTAGTTATGAATTTTTAAAGATTTAACCATTTTCTGAAAAGACAAAGGGCTCGAGGGGTAGGTCTCGAGGATACGGTCTCGAGGGGTATGGTCTCGAGGGGTTACGGTCTCGAGGATATGCTCTCGAGGGGTACGGTCTCGAGGGTATCCTCTCGAGGGGTATGCTCTCGAGGGTATGCTCTCGAGGGGTACGGTCTCGAGGATACGGTCTCGAGGGGTATGCTCGAAGACGGAAAACTACTCTGCTTCTACAGCGGTGCTCGGTCGGTGACGGCGGGGTTAATTTTCCGGCGAAAGGCTGCTCCAGGACTTCACTAACCCGTGCATCGTCCTCGGGCCGTCAAGGCGGACACGAAGGTGGTCATCAATTCAGAGGCTTGGTTCCGATGACGTGCTTTACGGCGGACAGCGGCTCGAGGGTGACGGGGCTCGACGGTAGCCCATCTCTGCTCAAATCCCAGTCTTGGCTAGGATCGGGAGTGCAATTAGGGTTGCCTTGCACTCCTACACTGCACCTGCAGCGACCTATTCACGTGGCGGAGTCCGCGCGAGGGTCAAGTCCACAGCGGTTCTTTGGCGGAACGATGGTGCTCGGTGCTCGAGGGTCGGTTTGTCGAAGGTCAAACTCGAGGGTCGGTTCGAGAGCGTGATCCGTCTCGGACGAGATCGGCTCGAGCGCGGGGTTCCTCCTCGGCGATCGGCGGCGGGGAAACCCTCGATTCCTGGTGCCATAATGGATCTCTGGCGCCATTAACCCGCCCATCGGTTTTGGGACTTCACGACGGTCACGTTGATGGGCTTCAGGGCGGCAGCTTTGCTTCCGGTGATGAGCTCTACGGCGGACAGCGGCTCGATGGCGATGACGCTCGATGTACACTTCACACCGAGTCACTCCAGCTCCAATTGGTGGCGTAGATGGGCGATTGGAGTCACGCAGCACCTGCTCGAGGTGCCGGCGGTGACCAAAACACACGGCGGAGTCCGCGCGGGCAGCAACTCCCACGGCGGAGCTTCGACAGGTCCTCGGTGCATGGCAACGGCACTCCGAGAGGGTCCACGGTCTCCATCTCCTTGCCCAATCGATGCGGCTCGTCATGGCGGAGCTTCCCGGCTTCTTCTTGCTCCTCGAGGGTGGTCGAAGGTGGCAGGAAATGATGGTGAACGGTGGCGTTTTGGAGCGGCAACGTACTGACACATCGACAACAAGGTGGTTCGGGTCAGTGCTCTGGCGAGGCAAACGCGGAGCTAGGGTGCGCACGGGGTCCGTCTCATCAAGGCGAGCGTGGATCCGGAAACAATGGAGGTCGAGGCTCAACGGAAAGGCGGCTGGGTGATCTTGCCACGGCGGTGCTTGGCGCGCGGTGATGAACTAGGCGGCTTTCGTTCCGGCATCCTCCCGATGCCGTGATCTAAGGAGGCTCGGCTGGTCTCATGTATGTGTGCGGGTATGTCCAGTGAGGTCGGTAGCGACCTGGGCCTACGCGCTCACGGTGGAGCTCCATGGCCAGCAGCACGGCGGAGGGTTCGAGAGAGCGGCGATGGCGGTGCTCACCGACGGGTCGAAGAGGATGGAGGTGCGGTACAATTCCAAGCGGCTCCGACTCGTGGTACTGCTCCTCCTTCCTGCTCCCGACGCAGCAGCGGCGGCTCCGAGTCGACGGTCTTCCTCCCTAATTCTGGCGGCGGCTTCTTCTCCTTCCCCGACTCCTTTCTTCCCCCTTCCTTCAGCTTTTCTCCAATCAAGGCTGGCAAGGTGGAATTGGGCTCCACCAGAGCGGTGGCGGCGGCCTAGGAACCCTAGGGTGCCGGGGGTGCTTGCTTTATAGGGCGGACGCGGAGGTAGGTAGCCGACGGACGGTCGATCATGTCTTCTGCTTGATCGAGCGGCCAAGGGATGTTCATGTCAGCAGCTGAGGCTCGATCTGGGTCCAGAGAGCAGCGAGAGGGGGCTAGGTAGCGCTGGGTGTCAAGTTCCTTACGGCGGCAGCGTTCCACTGCGGCGACAGCGTAGGTGCGCGCGCGCGCGGAGAATCTTGCCTACGGCCGTGGGCACTTTACGTGGGTTGGTCGGTCCAGGTGGCTTGCGGGCGCGCGTCGATGCGGGGCGACACGAAATCGAGCGGTCGAGGCAGGTTGCTTCGAGGCGACGCGAGGGAACAGCGCTGACGCAAGCGCGCGTGGCCGGTCGGGTGACCTCAGCGGGCGCGATGACATGTGGGTCCCACTGCGGGGCCCCATCGTCAGCGACTCATTGGCAACGGCGTGGCGCGCGGGCGGACGCGGGTCCTTGCTGGGCCTTCTGCCCTACTGGGCCGTGCAGCGCGCGGTCGCACGGGCGAGCGTGCGGGCGAGCGCGTGCAGGCCGGGCCGGCTGGGCTGCTCGGGCCGATTCCTTCTTTTCTTTTTCCTTTTCTTTTTCTTTTTCATTTTCAAATATATTTTTATATATACTTATATATATATATGGTGTGCTAATTTGTGCAACAAAATAGTGAGCATACATGGCCCAAATAAGGCTAGGGTATTATTCCCTTAATATTTATTTGTCAAAATAAATATTATGTTTTCATTTTTATTATTCAACTCATAAACCAAATAAGAATCCAACTCACTCTTTTTAATGCAACATGATGATTAAACAATTGAAACATTAAAATGTAACATGTGAACATAGAGCATTGTTATGAGATGTTAATTAATTTACAACATATGAATGCCATGCATGACATGCTAGGGTTGATGCATATGTAAGGGGTAGATGATGACATGTCGCACCACATCACTCAGGGTTTTATCGGAAAAAAAATTTGTAGTTCGGATTTTCGGGTTGTTACAATAAGCCACTGGAAATATGTTGTTCTGACCATCACACCAACAGCTGCTGCTAGCTGACCCCTCCCCCTTCCAGTCAAGTGTGTGGAATCCATGGCAATATAAGGCCTACATCCTTGCAAGAATCCATCAATGCATGGTTTAAGAGCAATAAAAAACCTACTAAAACACATATCACCATTGTCATCTTCTTTAGTCTCCATCTCAACAATGCTTCCACGTACTACTCTTAGAAGCTCAGCTTGATAAGTTGGTAACAAGTTATAACTATCATCCCACTTCCCATATATTATTTCCATTGCCCTTTCCTTGTCTCTATAAACTCTATGATATGGAATTTCTATGGAGTACTTCGTATTGAGCCTACCTTGCAACTCTTTTGGTTTAATTTTAGGGTTTTCTTGCAACAAATCAACAATTCTTTCAGCTACCCATTTATTGGAGGCCATAGTTTCACCACAATTGTTGGCTGACCCACAAGAATGCATTGGACCACAAGTCTTAAACTGCATTATCAAAACAAGGAAAGAACAATCTTTTTAGCAAAAAACAGCAAGGAAATTACCTTCTTATTAGTAAAAATAGCAAGGAAACTACCATCTTATTAGTAAAAATAGCAAGGAAATTGATGTGAACTAGGTTCCCGATCTTTCGTCAATTCAAGATAAACAACGATTTGGTCGGAGAGAGACACACCGATCCGGCTTCAGATCACAAAGACCCGAACCTGCAACCTTAGCACCACGTCTCCTCTGGTTATCAACCGTGTCACCAACCGATTGACCTCGCCAAGAAGGCTAATCCCTGCCTACGAATCGAAGAACACAAGCAAGAACTCAAAAGTACGCAGCTCAAATATTGGGACAAACTGCAGATATATGATTAAGATCACAAAGTGGGGTTTTCACAAACCGATAACGGCGACTGTTCAAAGACAGATTAATCTAAAGCAAAACCCCCAAACCCTAACTTGGGTGGAGGCTACTGACTTAAAGACTCTAGGGTCGTGCAAGACCCCCTGGACGCACCCCTATTGGGTTCCAACTCGATACACGGCCCAAAGACCAAAATACGACGTCGCAGCGCCAGAACAGATTCTGAATGTCAACTTGCATAGACGATTCCCGATGACTCCGGATGAATTTGGGCCCCTAATAGGACTCATTGGAAAGGTCTTCTCGTCAGCTTTCTTTAGAGTATAAGAACGTCCAATTCCGAGTCCGTATGTGGCCTGGGCGACCGTTTTAGTGCTGACTGGTCCTGGAGCCTAAGATGGACTCGAACTTGACATGTATTGGGCCTCCAACTTGGCTTGGACGCCCTTGCTGGCCTCCAAAGGTGGTGGCTAGGGTGGAGGACGTCCTAGGGCTTCCTTGATGTGTACTCCATCTTCTTTGGGCGTGCTCCCACTTGGGCCAGGATCCCACAGATGTATTCCGAGCCCATGATGACGAAGTAGCACCCAGCAGATACAGCAGCAGTTTATCTTGATGATTCGGATGCCTTCCTGACATGATATTGAGGTGGGACCAGATCTATTGGAAAGCTTATCAAATAACATTTCCAACAAATGCTGATTCACCTCAATTGCATTTCGAACGGATGAGTTATAGCCTTCCCAATGAAGCATTGTCAGGCTGCCGATGAACCGAATGCAGGACTTTGATGAGCTAGCACATTGAAATACATTTATACCTGCAAACAAATAGTGACATGTACATGTGGAACCAAGTGAGTTACACCAAAAGTCACTATGCAAATGTAGAACCGGGGTCACCTTATCAATGGTCGTATCTGAGGGTTTCATGTCCTCATCAGAAATTACCTAAGAACCGATGGACTTTTTGCTTGTAGATGCATAAAACTTCCACTTGCAACCCTCATTTGCTCTCTTGCATATGGCTTTAAATCTGGTCTGGTCTTTTTGCTTGGTTTCAAAAGCATGATCATGCAAAATGGACCAATGTGGAACTACAGCCTTGCACGCATCCACGTCTGGGAACACCACATTGACATCAATGTTTGGGTCATCAGCATTATATGAGAAGGGTGGAGGGTCAAATTCATCTTCATCATCAACAACTTCACCATTAGGATTGAACTCAGGGTCAGAGCAATCATCATAATCAGAGGATGCAGCCAAGTCACTATCATAGCTGCTATCACTTGCTGCAACTAGTGAATCAGTGTCTGAATGTATGTCCTCCTCAACTCCCACACCCTCCTCATCTTCACCTTTTTCTTTGGGTTTGGTGCCTCTCTTTTTTTGACGACTCTTTTTTTTGGTGGCTCTCTCTTTTTCATTTATGAATGTTGGTCTCTCAGCAGTGTTTGTCTCACTAGTGGGCACTCTATTTCTCACAGAAGGGTGGCACCTACGTTTTGTTGGTGAGAACTGTATAGGACCCAAAAACTCTCTAATGTCGGCATGAATGTACACCTTGTCCTTGTCTTTATTAAGTGGAAACCACTCAAGCAACTGCCCATCACTATTAATCTCAACAGAAGGTCCACTAAACTTATCCTCCAATGCTTGTCAGAAAGTTATGTACTGTTTTGAACCCCACAAGATGTGATCAGCTATGAAATTGCTTAGTTGCAGCACATTGAAGCTATAAATGTCAACAACTTGAGTAGGCAAGGTTCTACCCTAGCACCACGATTTTGGTCCCCCATCAGGCAAACTAAAAAATGACAGGACCGTAACTACCAGATTCAAATTCATGTGATTTTGCCAACAAATCAGAGCAATTGAAACCAAATCAGCGCAATTTCCTAAAGAACGAGATTAACTCGACCTACATTTTAGCCAATATACACATTCATGGAGGAGAAAATTTTGTACCTGGACAAGCTCCTTGGCTCTGGACCCGTCATCCTCTGACTCCATGGCCGTCAGACGACCTGCCACGCCCCTGCCGAGCTCCGCTACCGCGACGTGGCCCTGTCGTGTTCCTCCCGCGCGCCACCCAGCCAAACCCTAGGCGCCGCCGCCCACGGAAACCCTAGGCGCCGCCCAGGCTGGTCGGCCCAGCCGCGCGCTTCACCTAGCCCGGTCGCGCCGCCCAGCCGGAGTGGCCTCGCCGGAGTCGCCTCCCCACGGACTCGCCCTGCCCCGCCGTAGTCGCTGGCCCCGCCCCGCCCCGCCGACCTCACCTCCCCTGCGTGCGGCCACGACGTGAGTCAGCCACGACGCGAGTTGAAGGGAGTCGAGAGGGCAGGACCGGTCGAGTGGATAGGATAATGGAGGGGTATTTTTGTCTCATAGTCTTCTAATATTGCCTTTCCTCTTTTATTTTTATTTTTTTACCAAAACAACTAACAGAGTTAAAACAAGGGTAAACTGGGAGTTCATTTTAACAGAAGGATGGTAAAAATGTAACACGACAAAAAGCGAGGGTAAAATCAAAATGGCCATTCAAAGCAAAGGTAGAAACACAATAACCCCTTTTAATATTTGCATATTCACATGTGTAATGCTCAATGGTGATTTAAGTTTTAATACTATCATGACTGTAAACTCGGGTTATATTAGTGGTCAATATATTTATGGTGATCTGTGTGGTTCATGGGATGGAATCATATGATGGAAGGTGGCTTATTCGGTGGTCCCCCCGCTAACCCACCATCGTCTCAGCCACGTCTGCCATTTTCTCCGGTGCGGGTTCCACGTCCACCGCGCCATGCAGAAAGCAAGTTTGACCGTTGACGTTGCGACCGACGACGACGTCACGGCCACGCTGCGCTTGCAGCCGCCGCCGGCTTTGACGGCGACTGGTGGCCCGGGCGCGCCGGTTGTTTTGTTTCTGCACAGCGCGAATGGGCAGGTAGCCAGGCACACACAATATCCTCAGATATAGGTAAGAAAAATTGTTGTGACAAAAACAATTTACTTAGAACCTAATTTTAAACAACCAAGGCCATCTATAACACGCAAATGAATGTAGACGTGTTTCTCCTGTGCGTGCATAGTCAGGAGCGGATCCAGCGTAAGAAGAATACAAATCAAGGTCGTCACCTCCACATATACGTGCTCCTATGTGACATCGCAATGCAAGGCCTGCATATCCAATCCAATCGAAGGGGACATGTGAGGGACCTACACTTGACTTCACCTCAGCTCAGCGCCTCAGTAGCCTCTGTCTAACACTGTCGAAAATCGTAATGCAATGGCGCCCCTGGCCACCAGAACACTCTTCCCTCTTCCCCTCAATTGTTCACGTTATTTCTTCCATTAGTTGCCAGTTCTCAAGACACGAGATAATCCAAATAATCCAAGAAGGCTAGAGCTAGCTACTCATTCATAGTTGAGCGATCGAGATCGATGGCCCAGGTTCGCGGTTTCTGACACCATGCATGCAACTCCTTCCTGGCTTCCTCAGTTCGTTCCTCTTCATTTTCATGGCTGAAAAGAAGAGATCAATCTGTCTAACCATGTCGTTTGCCGGCCTGCGGAAGGTGGTGCTCCGGGTGCCAACCATGACAGACGACAGGACGAAGCAGAATGCCATGGAGGCCGTCGCCGACATCTACGGTAGGCATGGCAAGCCTTTGTTTTAGCAGTCAGTTCAATGAAATTGGATGGAGAGAAAAAAAAGAGAGAGAGAGAGAAGAGAGCCGTAAAAAAAGTATGCATGATCTCTGCAGCTGAAAGCCTGAAACTAGATACGTACTAGTCCAGGTTGCTTGCTTTCACCTTTTCTCTCCTTGGTTTCATGGCTGGCCTTGTGAGCTTGCTAGAGCTGCTAGCCTGCTACTCTATATGCAGATGTCGTTGTTGTTATTCAGAATCAGGGAAATGGCTTTACGACCAATTGGTAGCTGAAGTATTCGATCTTGTGACCGTATCACGGTCAGGTCACATCGTTAGTTGGAGATGGAGTCGGATTGCGATGACTGATCAGACACGGGGCCGAGAGAATCAATCAATTGTCAGAACCGGAGATGGGCCATCACTCATCAGTCATGACCTGATGACATGAGGTCAGAAGATAATCAAAACAGAAATAAATTAGAAAGAAAAGAAAAGTAGTCAAAGAAGATGTTGCGTAAACGACATGATCAGCTAGCTGATCGATCGAAACTAGAAGGCGGCGGCGGCAGCTAGCACACGGACGAGAATCCAATCACCGATTGTGGTCGTGAGTGAAACCACCAATCGTCAGTGCCTGCCACCAGTAAAAACTACAGATTGTCAGTGCCGGCTTGCTAGATTAGCTGACAGAATTGTTACATAATTATTATTATAGTAGAAACTACAGCTTGTCAGTGCGACAGCTTCTCCATCTTCCGCAGGGCCGGAGTCACGAACATTCCCACCCCCGCACATCTAAACTGAAACCCTGTCGACAAGGGACGTACGAGCCGCGTTGCCGAGCGTGCGAGCCCATACCGCGGCCCGTCAGCTGGTACTCCCGTTCGTCCGACACGCGCAGGCTCACCTCGTGCAGCTCGGCCGCCAGCGCCTCGCGGCACGTCGCGTCGCGCCGGACAGGGCCGACTCCCAGCGCTGCCTGCTCGCCATGTCCGTGTAATTGCAGGTGACCTTGACAAGAGCGGTGGCGTCTACTGCTGGGACGCCCAAGAAGAGCAGGAGCCGTCTTTCCTTGCAGTCGGTACCGTCATCGACGCGGCTCTTGTAGCGGCCGGACTTACCGCCTTGACGACCATGTCGATCGGGAGTCGGGACACCAGCACTGTCGATATATAGAAGTCCGCCGATGCACTGCGCCAGGCGCCAGCGCGTCCTGGATAACCGTGTGGTCCTCGAGGAAGGAGAACATGCCGCCTTTGACCTCCGAGATGTTGTACATGGTCGACACCGCCGCGTCGTGGCCGGACTCGAAGCCCAGCAGGAATGCGTGCGCCGGTAGCCGCAGGGGGGGCCGGAGAAACGGCGGCACAAGGACATAAGCTGCCGGCTGCCGTCGAGCACCTTTGCTTCCTCGTCGAGGCCGGCACGTACGTTGGCTGAGCCGGCCGCGACGAGCCGACGAGGGACTCTACGGCGCTCTTGGGCACGGGCTTCCCGTCTCGTCCCCCGTCATGCGCGTCAGCCTGATGAGCTGTCGCGGGAGCTGAGGAGGTCGATGACAAACCCCAGCTTGGCTCCCGCCACGCTCTCGCTGACGTCAAGCACCACGACGAGATCCAACGGCACCGCGGTCACCAGCGCTGGCGCCTTGAGGTGCACCATCACTGCGAACCTGTGGTGGTCCGCGCCGTTGGCAAACGCCGAGTACTCGCAGTACGTGTTCGGGTCAAGGATCCCGCTCCGCGATGCGTGTGCCGACGGCGGAAGTCGTAGTTGTCCTCCATCCATCTATATGGACATGAAGTAGCAAGTTGGATTGAAGATGCTCTAAATCATCTCGCCCTCGCCGGGGAGGAGATTGTAATCTCTATTTTTAGACACAAATCTTCACTAAATATACGAAAAAACCTCCGCCGGCGCTGCGTGCATCTACTAAACGACCGAACGTGAAAATAAGCGGCTCCACGATATCCTTACCTCAATGAGAATTGTTTTGGCCAGATGATCAATAAAGCTAAATCACCGTGCTTTTTAGCCGCAATACAAAAATCCAACAAAAGAAGACTGTTTGTCATATCCTACATATTACAAAAGAAACGATGAGTGAAAGGTACTTGGGGGCACTTGCTTACACGCCCCCGCGTCGCCCTCCCGCACGGGCGGCAACCAACCCTAGCCGTCGCCCGTCGCCCCCCCCCCAACCCTCCTCCTCTCCCCTCGCCGCCACAGAAGGGCGCCGCTAGGAGGCCCGCGCCGCGCGGCTCCCCAAGAGGGCGACGGCGGGACTCGCTGCCTTTTCGTGTGGGGAAGGTGCATGGTCCGCCGGCTGGTGGCGGACGACGGCAATGACGACTCCCTCCTGGCCGCCGAAGCACAGATCCATGGCCTCCTTGCCCAGGATCCGGTGAGGTGGGAAGGGGGGGTCCGGCTTGCTCAAGGTCGGTTGCGACCGCGGCAAAGCTGCCCATGCGGAGGTTGTGTCGGCCGCGGCAGGAGTTGCTCGGACCGGCCGGCGTGGTGGTGCTTCGGTGGTCTGCGGTGGGGTGGTGCCGTGCTCACATGCGACTGCGCGGGGCATGGTAGGGGCGCCGGTCGACGGCGGCTATGGTAGCCCAGAATGGCGTCCTCGCAATGCGGTGGTGGTGCGGTTTCTTCGGCGGCGCCGTGGTGGCATGGCCGGCCGTGGCGGTGGCACGCCTGCGGTGCTGTGGTGGTGCTGCTGGCGGTGCCGGGCCTGTAGAGGTCGCACTTTGCCATCGGTGCTCACTGGCAGATGGGGTGGTGCTGGTGCCCGAGCGAGCGCAGGGGGCAGCGACAGGGCTTCCTCCCTCTCTGTTCGACCCCCCCTTCTTGATGGCGGCCATTTTGTGGCGATGGTTAGGATTGTCGCGGGGCGGTCGTCATGAAGATGGAGGCCCTGGTGTCAACAGGGGGCTGGTCCGGGGCCTCAGTTCCTGGTCCAGTTCCTTCAGGGCAAAGGTGATGCCCATTCATGGTGGGCGTGCATGGTGGTAGGAGGCTGGTCTTTGGTATGTGGTCTGGTCGACGAGGAGCTGGCGCAGCTCACGTCAACTTCTCTAGGTGCCCGGAGTGCAGCGAAGCCATCTTGGAAAGGTAACCTGAAGTATGTTAAAACATACAGGCGAAGTCCAAGATAATCACAGCGAAGTGTCTATGTCAACTTCGCTGGACACTGTGTTGTCTCAAATGTCTATAGTGAAAAGTTTGTTTTTATCTTCAAAGTTTGGGATAGGTGTTTGTATGTCAAAGTTGTTCCCTAACAGCAGCCCCTCGCGGGCGAAGGCCTACTCCAAAGGTCTGAATCCCACGAAGTTTATATGAAACTTTGCCTAACAAACGCCATCCAAACTTTGGAGTTGGCCTGTTTGAATTTTGAATCCAACGGCTAGCTTTGACTATTTGACTAGACCCGTCTATAAATGGCGATGCCTCTCCCCTGGAGCCGTCATTTTCATAGGAGGGGAAGCTCTGCCAAAATTTTTCTTGAGCTAGAAAGTTTGAGATAGTTTTTCTTGACATGTGTTGCTTTTGTTTGTTTTTTCTTGAGCTCTCACGCGAAGTGTGTTTGAGAACTTCGGCGAGGTTTGTTTCGTTTAACTTTTATGCTTTGTGATCTTGTCTGGGTTGTTTTGATTTTTTTGATTTTATAGATGTCTTCGCGAGACTTACAAGATCAAGTTCAATCTTAAGAGAGCTCAAAAGTTGATGATGATAGTTCACCTGTGGATTCTGACGAAGAAAATCTTGATGATGTTGATGCGTCTGTCGAAGATTTGATCAAGGATGAAGAGGGTTTTACCTTGACTTTTGGTAAAACTTTGTTTAAGAAGAGTCATCTTGATGAAATGGTTCGCTTGAAGATTGTTGAGCGTGATCAAGTAAGAGTACCTGACCCATCAGAAACTAATCTGAAGCCATATCCTGATTAGTGCATTGTCTACAAGGATATGTTTACTGCTGGTCTTCGATTTTCTTGCCAAGATTTTGTTGAAGATGTGTTGAAGGCTTTCAACATCCAGATACACCATTTGACACCAAATGGTATTGTAAGGCTAGCATAATTTGTTTGGGCTGTAAAATCTCAGGAGGCTAATCCTGATATTGCTATCTTTTGTGAGCTTTTTGAGATGCATATTCAGTTCAAGGATTTCATGCTTGATGGTCGGGTGGTCACTAAGTACTTCGCTTGTTCTAGTTTTAAGTCAGCTTGTAATGCTGTTCAAATATCTCCAGCGACGCAAAACAAGTGGGGGAAAGGTGAATGGTCCAGGTATTGGTTCTACCACAAAGTTCCTATGGTTGAAGAAAGAGATCCTGTTACAAAGAAAATGGTTAAGAAATATCCTTTGGCTACCAAGATGGAGATTGAGAAATTTAAGCTGTCTCCATCTTTTCCTTCCTCTATGATCTCGAAGACTGCGATGAAAGTTTACAAATCTACTACTTTACTACAATGTGCGAGAGATCTTGTTGAGGAATATGCTGCTGCTAGAATTTGGCCATTGAAGAAAGGGTGGTCTATCCAGTGGTTTCATTTGAAGAAAGTTTGAGGTATCAATTACAAGTACCCAGATAACGACTTCCATCGTCCTAGGACGTTTGCTACAGACGAAGACTTTGTGAAGTCTGCGGAGAGCCGTGCTGAAGATTTGCTTGGGCAGTATGTTTTGAGTGAGAAAAATAACATTGAAAAAATACTTGGTGATAAGTATAAACATTTGAACAGGGTTTTTGAAGTTGCTAACATAGAGTATGGTGAGAGGCCCCCACCTGCTTATGCTCGTGATAGGAAGTAGAGTAAAAAGAAGGAACAAGAGGGTTGCTAAGGCTGGCAAACGTAAGGCTGCTGGCGGTGTTAGCAAAGTTGTTGCTAAAAAGCTAAAAAAGAATCAAAGTCCTTCTTGTTTATTGGATGCAGAAGATATTGAAGCTGTTCTTGAGCAAAGTTTGGATATAGAGGGGAATGTGGTTATGGGTTCAGGTGATGCTAGTAAATATGGTGTTGGTGCTTCAAAAAGAGCTGATGATGTTGTTCTTGTCGAAGACTAGGTGAGAGAAATTGTTATGGCATTTTCTTCTGACGAGTTACCTTCTTTTCTTCTTACTCTGTTTGATGATAAATTGCAGGATTTGCAAGGCCAAAATTTGCCTGCTGGGAGTTGTGTTGGTGTTGAAAATGTTAATTCTGAAATGGCAACTATTGAGGGAGAAACTTTTGTGGGAAAAACTCATAGAGCTGCTAGTTCTGCTTCGCCAAGGCCTGATGCTGAGGCCCCTGTTGTTGGGTCTCATGAAGAGAATGTTGATGCTGGGAAGACAACTTCGATTGAGAACCCAGCTGCAAATGAGACTGGTGAAGTTGGTGTTCAGAATTTGTTAAAGAAAGTTGCTGGGTCTAGAGTTTACTCCCTTAATCTTGAAGATAGTGATGACGAAGTTTTTGATGAGGAGACTAATGATGAACGGTTGATGCGCTTGTCGAGCTCCACTATTCATGTTGAATCTGGCAAAAAGGTTGACTGTAGCTTGAGAGAACGCGTTTCTACTAGTAAGTAATGTGTTTTTATATCTGACTTGTTTGGCTTGCGTTGTCTTATTTTTCTTAATCTTTAATTTTTGTCTCTTTGTAGAAACTATTTTTCCTCATGCACCATCTTCTCCTCATAAGAGTGTTGATTTTAGTAAGATGAAAAATGTTCAACAAGATCCTTTGACTCCTGTTGTCCCTACTGGTGGTGAAGGAGAAATTTTTGATGCTCTAAAGCAGGGCTTAGAGTTTTGCCAAGAGAAAAGTTTAGCTCTTGATTGTTTCAAGTTTATAGGTGTTGGGGCTGATAAACTTCAGATAATGCCTCGCACTTCTGAGGTTCAGCTATCAAAGTGCATAGATGAGGCTTTCACTGTCCTGGATGCGGAGCTTGAAATATCGAAGAAGCCTTTGCTCAAAGTTGCTGACGCTGGCTTATCTATGATGTACAAAGGTTCTCTCTTGATGAGAAGTTTGCGGACAGGCCTAGAAGAAAAAGAGAAGAACTTTGCCCTTCACGAGCGTGATTATCAAGTTGAGATCCAAAATCTGAAGGAGCAACTTGTAGGGAAAGAAAAGGAAAGAGCTGATGCCATGGATGCTCATAACAATTTGGAGACTAGGTTGATTAGTGCTCTTGCTGATGTTGAGAGAAAAGAGGATGAGATGAAGAAGATTGTTGCAGAGAATAAAAAGTTAAAAGAAGGTATGCGACGTATTGAGGAGAAGTTGCAGGAGCAAGACTAGTCTTTCTTCGACAATTGTAATCGAATCTGGAAACTTTATTTTGAATGTTATGACAAGTTTGGAGCTCGTCCTGAGAAAAAATGTTGGGAGCTTGGTGATCGTGATAGTTTCTTTAGTTGGCATTATCGTCAGTACGAAGATTTTTTTTGAGTCACCGAGACCATAGTTGATATTGGGGTTTATTACTCTGCTCGTGCTTTGTTTCATTTGATGAAGCAAAGTCAAGATCCTTTGTTTGCGTAGCTTTGTGACGCCGACTACAAATTTCCTTCTGTAAATGAACTAACCAATGTGACGAAGGCCACACAAGTATTGTGCAACAAATATCTAGAGCAGTATTGGAGGTCAAGTGGTCGGGCTCATTGTTTTGATAAAGATAGAGAAAAATTACAAAGGGTAATTTTTGCACTTAACTATTTTTGTTTTCAAATATGTTCTATATCTAACTTTTCTCTCTTTTTTATGTTAGCAAATTACAAAGGAGGCGGAGGCTTCCCAGAGGGAGGCGGAGGAAGCTGCAAAGAGGGAGGCCGATGCTAGAGGTCAAAGCGGTGCCGGATCTAGCAATGTTAGTGGTGGCCAGCCTTAGGCTTTAGTTATCTTTTTCTTTTGTGAGACGAGAGGGTTTCAAGATACAATGGTTCTAAGTTATTAACTTTGTAATATATATACTTGGAAGTCGTTTGACTATTTGTCCATCCTGCACAGGTTCCTCATGCTGAGCCTGTGCAGGATGTCGAAGACGTTACCCCGCTGTTAATGTCTAAAGATAACTTCGTTTCTGAGCCTAGCGAATTTTATGACTTTCGTGCGAAGTATAATGGTTGTTCTGTCGATGATTTTCTTGCCCGTAAGTTTTTTGCTCTCGTTATTTTGAACTTGGGACTTTTTCTTTGGGGGCTTTGTCTTATAGATGTGAATAAACGATACTGTAGTATCAGGCCTCCCAACTGTCAAGTTTTTGATTTCACAGATTTTGCACAGGTAAAGTTTGTTATGTAAAGTTTATTTTTCGTCTGCGGTTGGACTTTTGTTTCCTAACCTCTTTTTCTTGTAGTCATCTAAGTCAAGTACTTTGCCGACAAATGTTTGTGAAGACTATTTATGCCGTGAAGCGAACAATATTATTAATGAAGTTGTGAGCGACATACTTGGTGATACTGCCAAAGTATTTAGTTCTCAAGATGACAAATTTTGTAAACATATTTTTGTAATTGGGTAAGTTGTATTTCAAGACATCTTGTTGTACTGCGAAGTGTGTGACTTTACCTTCGCTTGTAAATGAGTATTGTATAATCGATTTGAATTTTATCGTCTTTCTTTTTTGAAGATCCTGCTTTTTGTTTGAGGTGATTGTCTGTGCTTCGCTTAAGGACTGGTAATGTTTTTGCTCTGATGAGACCGATTTGAAGAATTTAATAAATTTTGAAACACCATTCCTTCTTTTCGTTCGAAGTAGACGCGTATACTTTGCTTAGAGATTGAAAATGTTTTCTTCTTAGTGGAATAAGTTCAAAAAATTTGTCTTAGCGAATTTTGAAACGCCGTCCCTTCCTTTTTGTGCGAAGTGGACGCATGCGCTTCGCTTAGAAGCTTGAAACACTTTTACCTTAATGAAAAAAGGTCGACAGAATTTGCCTTAGCAAATTTTGAAACGTCGTCCCTTCTTTTTCGTTCGAAGTGGATGCGTACACTTCCATAGAAGCTGAAAATATTTTCACCTTAGTGAAATGAACTCAAAAAATTTGCCTTAGCAAATTTTAAAATGTCTTCCTTCTTTTTTGTGTTAAGTGGATGCGTACGCTTCGCTTGGAAGCTTGAAACGCTTTCACCTTAGTGAAATAAAGTCGAAAATTTTGCCTTAGCAAATTTTGAAATGCCGTCCCTTCTTTTTTGTTCGAAGTGGACGCGTACGCTACGCTACGCTTAGAAGCCGAAAACATTTTCACCTTAGTGAAATGAAGTTAAAAAATTTGCCTTAGCAAATTTTGAAATACCGTCCCTTCTTTTTCGTGCGAAGTGGACGCGTACGCTTCGCTTGGAAGCTTGAAACGCTTTCACCTTAGTGAAATGAAGTCAAAAAATTTTCCTTGGACTTATTTGAGTTGGATAAGTTAGCATTTTTTAGATTTAATAAAATGTTAATGCTAACTTAGTTTTGCAAAATTTATGCCGATATGGGAGTATATGTTGGATATACTCTTCGGCATTTTATACTTTTAGTTGTGCAATGTAGAGACATATCTTTGGGGAAACTATTTTCTCATTTATATTTCATGAGATTTACAAAGAGATTGCCTTGTTAAAAAACCACTCACCCTACAGAGGGTTTCCCTGAGTGAAAAAAGAGTGCAGCTCGATTACGTTGTAAATTTGCTTGGAATGGAACTTCTACTTCTACTTTGCAGAAAAGGAAGCTACTCTTCTAGTTTGGCTATGGGTAGTATTTGCAAAGTGCTTCTATATTCCAAGTGTGACTGAGTTCTTTACCTTTTAGATTTGCTAGATGATATGCACCTTTTTTGCTTATTCTTGTGATGATGAAAGGCCCTTCCCACTTTTGTTGGAATTTTCCCACTATGTCTTCGTCTCTTTTTCTTTTAAGGACAAAATCTCCTGGTGCTAACTCTCTTAGCTTGACTTTTGTTGTACCACTTCTATGTTTCGAGATGGTACTTCTTGATATTCTCAAGTGCTTCATTTCTTTCTTCTTCGAGTAGATCTTTATTTGTTGATTGATCCTCTTCTGTGATCATTTGAATGTTTGTTCTTGGTCCCTCATACTTTATTTCTTCGGAGGTCATTGCTTCATCTCTGTATAGTAACTTGAATGGAGAAAAATCTGTTGACCTTGGCTTTGATGTGTTGTGAGACCAAATAACTCTTGGTAATTCGTCTACCCATTTTCCCTTTTTTAGATCTGTTAAACACTTTGATATTCCTGTGCAAATTATCCTGTTTGCTCTCTCTACTGTTCCATTGGACTGTGGGTGCCTTACAGATGCGAAACAGAGTTTGATTCCCAATGAGTGGCAGTATTCTCTAAAGTCTTCGCTATCAAATTGGGTTCCATTATCTACAGTGATGTATCTTGAAACTCCGAATCTGCATATGATGTTTTGCCATAGGAATTTTTTCATTGTGTAAGAAGACATGTTTGTGATTGGTTTTGCCTCAATCCACTTGGTGAAGTATTCGACTGCTACTATTGCATATTGGTAGTTGCCTTGAGCTAGGGGTAATTTTCCGATTATGTCGATGCCCCATCTTGCGAGTGGCCAAGTTGGTTCAATTGGCTGTAAGTTTGTTCCTGGTGCATTGACTTTGCTCCCTGCCATTTGGCAATTGTGACAGGTCCGAATTATTTCTTTGCTGTCACTTTGAGCGGTTGGCCAGAAAAACCCTTGTCTGAAGGCTTTCCCAACTATTGATCTAGCCCCAGCGTGACATCCGCAGATTCCCTCATGTATTTCTTTCAACAAGTTTTTTCCATCTTCTCTTGAGATGCACTTTAGTAGTGGTTGGCAAACTCCTTCCTTGTACAGTTCTTCAATGATGATTTTGTAACTTCTGGTCTTTTGCTTCATTCTTATTTCATCAACTTCATTTTTTGGCTCGTAAAATCCTTTGAGGAATGCCATAATTGGAGCTCTCCAGCCTTCGCTTTCAATGATGTGTATTTATTTTGGTTGTTCAACTTTTGTTTTTGTTGAGGCTTCGGTGACAGTTTGAAAGAATCTTCTGGTGGTAACTCTAACTTTTGGGCGGTGACTTTTGCAATTTTGTCTGCATTTGTGTTATCATTTCTTGAGATACTTTTCGCTGTGAAACCAGCGAAGTGTTTTTCTTGATCCCTCAATAGTTGGAGATACTTTGCTAGCTCTGGATCTCTTGCTTTGTAATTTTTCTCAATATGCCCAACCACAACTTGAGAATTTGTCTTAATTATTAGCTTTTGAATTCCCATTGCTCTTGCTTTGCGAAGTCCCAACAATACTGCCTCATATTCTGCAATGTTGTTGGTGCATTAAAAGTCTAGTCTTGCTGCGTATTTGAGTTTGATTCCAGAAGGTGAGGTTATGATTGTTGCTGCGCCTGCGTCGACGAAGCCCCAAGCGCTGTCACAATAGATTATCCATTCTGGTTGCTCAATTCTTTCTTGATTGTACTTTGAAGGTGTCCAATCTACTACGAAGTCAGCCAATACTTGAGATTTGATTATTGTTCTTTTCTCAAATTTGATGAAGTATTGAGATAATTCTGCAGCCTATTTTCCTAATCTCCCTGAGGAGTTACAGCCTTGTAGCACTTCTTTGAGGGGTTGATTTGTTGGCACTCTTATTTTGTGTGCTTAAAAGTAGTGTTTTAACTTTCTAGATGCCATAAGTATTGCATATGCGATTTTCTCGATTTCTGAATAGAAAATTTTTGATCCAGACAAAGCTTTGGATGTGAAGTATACTGAAACTTATCTTGTTGAGTGCTCATTTTCTTCTTCTTGTATCAATACTACACTAATTGTACTTTCATTTGCTGATACATATAGTAGCAAATCTGCCGTTGAGTCAGGTGTTGCCAAAGTTGTGGGGTTGGATAGATGCTTCTTTATTTCTTTGAAAGCTTCTTGTTGTGCTTGACCCCAGTTGAATTTTTCCTTTTTCCCTTTTAGTGCTTGAAATATTAGGAGGCTTCGCTCAGCTGATTTAGATATAAATCTATTCAGCGAAGCTAATCTTCCTGTCAGCTTTTGGATGTCCTTGATGTTTCTTGGCACTTGCATATTCAGTATTGCCTTCACCTTCTCTGGATTCGGGCCAATTCCTTTTATGGATACGACGCACCCCAAAATTTTTCCTGTTTGAACTCCAAATATGCATTTTTCTGGGTTCAACTTTAGATTTGCTTTTCTAAGGTTTAAAAAGGTTTCTTGTAAGTCTTTGACATGGTCTTCTCTTTTCTTGCTTTTGACTACCAAATCATCAACATACGCAAGCAAGTTTCTTGGTATTTGATCTTTAAGGACTGTGGATGTCATTCTGATGAAAGTTATTCCTGCATTGCGAAGCCCCTCGGCCATTCTTTGGAAACAGTAAGTTTCAAATGGTGTAATGAAACTTGTGTATTCTTCATCTTCTTTTTTCATCCAAATTTGATGGTAGCCTGAATAGCAATCGAGGAAACTGGGCATTTCACTTCCTGCTGCTTGGTCTACTAGAGTATCTATTCTTGGTAGAGGGAAGTTATGTTTTGGACATGTCTTGTTGAGATCTGTGAAGTCTATACACATTCTCCACTTTTTATTTTTCTTCTGCACCATGACTATGTTTGCGAGCCAAGTTGTGAATTGTACTTCTCTTATGACTTTTGCATCTAGCAATCTTTGGACTTCAGCTTTCGCAGCTTGTGTTCTGTCTTCGAACAACTTTCTGAGTTTTTGCTTTTTTGGCCTGAAGTTTGGGTCGATGTTTAACTTGTGTTCTATGACATCCCTGCTTACTCCTCCTAAGTCTTGTGCAGACCAGGCGAAGATATCCTTGTTACTTTGCAAGACTTGTATTATCTTTTCTTCTTCTTCTTTTGATAAATTTGTACCGATGATAACTTGTCTTTCTGGCACCATTGGGTCGAGTGGTACTTTCTTTGTATCTTCACAAGGCTTCACTTTTTCTTGTGTCTTCGCATTTTCAGTTTCAAGCTCATCATCTTCTTCTTCTTCTTGTATCACGTGGATATTTTTGAAAGTTGGGCTTGCATCTCTCTCTATTTTTCTTGCCTCTGTTTGATCGCCAAAGATAGTTATGATGCCATTGACTGCTGGCATCTTCATGGATAAGAATGGGTACCTTACTATGGCTTCGAAAGCATTTAAACTTCCCCTTCCAAAGATTGCATTGTATTGGCTGTGCATTTCAACAACATCAAATGCTATTTGCTCTGTTCTCACATTGTTCACTGTTCTGAATGAGACTAGCAAGACAATTCTGCCGATAGAGTTTATTTTCTTTCTGCCGAAGCCAACCAATGGGTGCTCGGCTCTTCCCAAAATTTTTCTGTCAATTTGCATTGCATCTAGAGTTCTTGTGAATAAGATATATGCTGAGCTGCCACCATCTATTAGAATTTTTGATACTGCCTAACCTTCAATGTTTGCTTCTATGACCATTGCATCCATATGAGGGTAGTCTTTGAGCTTGAGATCTTGTTCTGAGAATGTGATTGGCATGTGGGACCATCTTTTTTTCTTGAATGGACCTTCGACTGCTATGGACTTTACTCTTCTGAAATAATTTCTTCTTTCATTTCTTGTATCAAGCTCCATGCTGTTTCCTCCGAAGATTGTCATAATTCTACCTTTGCTTGGGATGATTGCATTCCCATTGCTTGTTGACGCTTCAGGCATGTTGTTGTTGTGTTGAATTTGGTGGTTGCTATTTGCCACTGAACTTTTAGAGTGGAAACTTTGCTGCTGACTTGGGCCCCATTGATTTTGCGAGCACATTGCTAGTGGCTGGCAAATGTAGATTGGCGGAGGTGATGGCAACATGTGCTGAGGATAAGTTATTGGCATGTAATTTATCCCTTGGGGAGCTAGGTGACTGACAACTTTTAACTGCAAAGTTGCCCTGTTTTCTTCTTGCATTTCTTCAATGCTTTTCTTTACTCTTGGGCACATTTTGGACGTGTGGCCAGCCCCTTTGTCGTGTATGATGCAATACATTTCCTCAGGCCTCAAGATCTTCCTTTCGAAATTTCTGCCTTGATTGTTGTAGTTTGCCCTTTGCTGGAAGTTTTCCTTGTAACTTCTGTTGTTTTAAAAATTTCTTTGATTGTTTGATCTTGGACCTTGACTGGCAGCTTTGCTCGTGTTGTTGATGTGATTTATCCTCTGAAATGGTCTTCGCTCAGCATTTATTCTTGAGTGTTGGGAATTGTTATTTGATCTTGACATGTTTCTTTCTCTGTTCTCTTCTTCTATTTTTTCTGTAGTCTTCGTCGGACTCACAATATTTTCTTATTTCTTCATATAACTTTTCCACTGTGGTTGGTCTTTCCCTTTTGAAGTGTGATGAGAGTTGGCCTGCTCGCAGTCCTTTGATTGCTGCTATGATGACGACTTCGTCTGGTATGTTTGATATTTGAGTTTTTGCTTGTACAAATCTTTTATAATATTGGCTCAACGGTTCTTTTGGTTGCTGCTTGATGTTGAAAAGATCATCGCTGGTGAGTTCAACTCTTTGTAGGCCTTGGAAATCTAGGAGCAAAGTTGTGCGAAGTTGATCCCAGATTTGATTGACCTTGGTTTTAGCGAAGAGTACCAATGCTGCGCTGGTCCTCTTACTGCCATGATGAACAACTTCGCTAGAGTGTTTGCATCTCCCCTGCTTGATGTAACTGCTGTTTCAAAGCTCATGAGAAATTTTCTTGGGTCGGATATGCCATTGTAAGTTGGGATGATGTTGAATTTGAATCCTGTTGGCCACTTCGCTAGCTGAATGTCGATTGACAGAGGCGACTCTGTGTCAATTATTGCTATTTGACTTTGGTTGTCTTTGCTATTGGTATTTTTGCTTGCTAAGTTTAGATCTTGGATCGACTTCGCTTTCATTTTCTATCTCTTCGTTGAGCTTTCTTATTTCTGCTTCTGCTTCCGTAATTCTTTGCTTCAGAGACTTTTCCCTTGTCTTCGCTCTTGCTTCTTCTAGCTATTTTTTCTTGACAGTGAGCTGATCCTCGAGTTCCTTGAGTCTTCTTTCTTTGTTTTGAGTTTCTTCTTCTTCTTGAACACGTCTGGTTTCAGTTGCTGTTGCATCTTCTATAGTTGGATCTTGTACGGCATTGTTGTTGGCCATAGCTGTCTGTTTATTGGGTCTTCCCATTTTGGTGGTCGTGAGTGTCTTTGATCACACAAACAGACGGCGGCAGATGTTGGGGGATGAAATCATACACATATAAGTAAGGTGAAAAAAATTTGTTGGTCGCAATTGTATTTCATTCTGTCCCCAAAATTTACACCCCAGGGGGTATTTATAGACCCCCTTACTTCGCTATACAAGGCAACTTTTACAAAACTGAATCAGATGTTTCCTATACATTCAACTAAAACTCATACCGGTGAAGTGATGAAACACAATCCGTCGCTATCCTTTTGACTTCTTTTGACAACTTTTGGTCTTGGCCACATTTTCGATTTTGCAGATTGACTTGTCAACTTTCTCGTAAAGTTGTCACGTCAACTTCGCTAGGTGCCCGTAGTGCTGTGAAGCCATCTTTGACAGGTAACCTAAAGTATGTGAAAACATACAAGCGAAGTCCAAGATAATCACAGCGAAGTGTCTATGTCAACTTCGTTGAACACTGTGCTGTCTCAAATATCTATAGTGAAAAGTTTATTTTTATCTTCAAAGTTTGGGATAGGTATTTGTATGTCAAAGTTGTTCCCCAACACCTGGCAATGGCGATACCTACGGGTGTTGTTTCCCCTGTTGAGGGCGTCACGTCCCCAGCACTCTCGGATGAAAACCCAGTCCTTTCTTGGACAAGCGACGGCAGCGTTTGGACGTCGTAACAGGCATCGTTGGGGAATTTTGACTCGGTCGGGATGTCTCGTGGCAGGACCGTTGGGTTCGTCGTTTTCTGCTGTTGTGTTGTGTGGGTGGTACCAGTGGTGGTGTAGGCTTAAGTTGTTTATAGTTGCCAAGTGATTGTACCAATTTGGAGTGGTCGAGTGAGTGATGTACCCTCAACTAGTTGCCGTGGAGTTGTTTTGAGTGGTGCGCCCTCTCAGTTGTATGGTTTTAGGGCTTAGTTTCTATTCAAAAAACAGGGTGGGCACTTGCTTTTTTTCCTTTATTCATCTAATAGAAATCGCGATAAAGCTTTTGCCGTCGTTTTAAAAAAAAGGTACTTGGGGCTTGTTTTACACGTGGGCAGATCCATGAATGGCATTTTTTGCTGTCTGGAAGATCGTATCTGGGCAAAAATTCAAGGTCGAAAGGAGAAAATTTTAATTACAACGGTGGCACAAGCTATACCGACGTATATGCGATGGGCTTTTTGACATCACGAAATCTCTTTGCGACCAAATAAGTTCCATGATTTGTCACTACTAGTGGAATCGCCAAGAAGGAAAACACAAAAATCAATGGCTGAGTAAAGACAACTATGATGAAACAGAAAAGTGAAGGAGGTTTGGGGTTCAGGGACATTCATGATTTTTAATTTGGCTATGCTGATTAAATCTGCTCTCACCATATGCATCCCTCGCTCCTCGTGGTATGTCACTCCTATCCTCGACCGCCCGACCGACAAGTTCTACAGAGCCTCCCGCTCAACTTGTTCGACAACCATCTTGACTTTGTCAATACGATCCCCTCTTTATGTGTACTTGTACTTGTCGATGTCACCAAGTGTTAGTCACTGTGGCTAGTCATCACTTGACCTTTTGGCCCCTCGGTCCAAGCCTCAAGTTCACCCTTCACCGCTTTGGTTCATAGGCATAGAACAACTCTATTTGACCTTCATCTTGCTATCGGCCACCGTACGAGAGCACCACAAACCAAGAGATATGTTGCACAACCCAATTCTCTCCTATCCCTTCTCTTTGTGAGAGAAGATGAGGGAAAAACAGCTTCATTGAAGCTGTTTTTGGAAAGGAGAATGGCTCATAATAATTATATGAAGTCATTATAAGCCATAACAAACAGGACCTTAGTACAAAGACAAATGTCTAGAATCTGTTTGACACGGCTCCTGCAGCAGCAGCTTCTCTAGAAGAGCTAGAGAACGACTACTAAACACGAGCAAGACTCATTTTTTAGTGATAGAAGTCGGAGACGTTTGTAGAGCAGAAGACGGAGCACAAAAGGCAGCTAGCTTCTCCGGAGGAGCCGTTTTATTATCGGAGATGTATTAGCTTGGTAAAATATCGTGACTCTTGGAGCTGACGTGTACAACGGAGAGGTCGAGGTGGGCCGACCGACAAGATGGGGAGTGTGGAATTGCTGGCATCAATTGGCGTCGTCGTCTTTTGTGTGTCGTGACACCCTCCAAAGAGCAACGACCAACCTTGTGCAAGTTAAGGATAGAGTAAATGCAGTCCAAGCATGGCCATCATGCCGGTGCAAACAGCTAGCGGTGTGCGCGCATCTGCTGAACAACAAGAGTGAGTAATTCTATGTCTCCACAACAGGGGACTGATGGATTACTTAACCATCAGTCATCTTCAACCTCCGGGCGGGCTCCTTGTTCATGCCCCATGCCCTTGCCCTGCGAGATGAGTGCTCAAGCGGGAGCAGGAGGGAGGCCCCGGGAGTGTGTCGTCGGTTTCCGTAGCGTGCACGGGGCAGCGGGCAGCGGAGGGATGGGTGCAGCATAAATAACGAGTCCAAGGGAAGAGAGGTGGGCTGTGGCTGCTTGATTAGGTCTGAGGTCTTGCCTTTGGTTCGGATCGGGAGGAGGGTGTTGGGCTGGTCTGTGTGCTAGGCCAGGTTCTCTGGTTGGGCTGCGTTAATTTGGTTGGGCGACTGTGAATGAGTAATTCTGGAACAACAGACGTGGACGTTGTATAGTGAGGTCAAGAAAAGAGGAGCAGCTGATGCACAAGTCAAAAGAAAGAAAGAAGAAGCAGCAGCAGCAGCAGCAGCAGGCATCCTCTCATGCGGTGGTAGTGCAATGGATTGGATCGGACGACGTACCCTGCATTTAGGCCGTCAAAGTTGGTGATGCATACCTTGCTGTACTGCAGCCATGCTGTGCACACCGGCATCCGATGGATGCCAATAACAGTTGCCGGTATCTAGCGTCCACTACTGAGGCCAGAGGCCTACGTGTCGCGCGTACCCCTGCCACCCGCCGGCCAGCCCTGCTCCCGCCGCGATCCGTCACATAACGAAAAGGCCGGCGCGCCGGCCGGCTATATATGATCGACAAGGCGCCAGGTGCGGTGCGGACACACCACCACAACCACAAACACCAGCACACCAGCCACTCGATCGATCGACGATGGCGAAGTAGCAGGACGGCATGGCTATGGCGCTTGTGGTGGTGGCGCTGCTCTGCGGCGGCGGAGACGGCGTCGGCGGTTACGTGCAACGTCGGGCAGCTGACGGTGGGCGCGGCGGGTGTGCTACATCAAGCCCACAGGCCAGGCGACAGAAGAGACTAGTCCTACTTCTAGAAATTGTAGTCGGCCCACTAGTCCTCTGCTACTTACTCCTACTAGGTATAAGAGGCAGGCCTGTGACCGAGGCCAACAAATACAAGCCCGATTTCTCATCAAAAAAGGAAAAAAAAACTAAAAAACCTACCCGCCCTCATAAAACCGAGAACCTCCGGGCTCCGGCGGCCTCCGCCCCCTTCTTCCCGTGTACCCCGCCGGCTCTGATCCAAGGAGACCTACCGAAGGAGGAGAGTAGTCGTTTTCGCGCGCCGAACCGGGGGCTGAGGTAGCAGGAACAGATATGTCGGATCCTTGCGTAGATCTCGAGAAAGGCATCGCCACCGGGCTCACGGAGGAGGAGAAGGCTGCCCGTCATCAATTTAAACACCTCAAGGTCAAATGTGTGAAGCTCTTACTGGTGAGGATTTTGTTGTTCTCTGCCCATAGGATCGATCCACCGATCGATCTAGGATATGTGTTTGTGTTTCCTTCCTTCTCTTTAGATTTAGATCCACCAGTTAGTTGACAGACTCCTTAATTAATTCGAACTAACGAAACGGATTCTCTGAGCTACATTATAGCCAATTCGAACTAACGGAACGGATTCTCTGAATTTCGGTTTCTTCTTTCTGCCAGTAATATACACTAGCTAGTATGCTATTATTATGTGTTGCCTAAATTACTTCCTTCTTGTAGTAGTTTTCTTTGGGTGGGGTAGCAGCATCCTGTTATGATTATGTGAGCTTCGTCTTGTTTGATTTCTATAATATATATGTTGTGACCTTTGTGTCGGAGTACGAGGGAATTAGGTCCATGAGGCCCATGTACGAACACTATATATATAGCTACCCTCTAGGTTGGCCCATTAAGGTGAATCAAAATTCTAGCATGGCATCGAGCTAGGTTTTCTTTTCTCCCTCCCCTCCCCAGCCGGCTGCCGCCGCCGGTGCCGCCATGGCTGGTCTTCCTCCTCCTCCTCCTCCTTTTCCCACCTACTTCGATTGCTTCCCCCCTCTCCCCAACTACACGTGGACGCAGGTTGCCCGTTCTCCTCCCGTCGTCGCCCCAAGCGCTCCCGCTGCTGTCGCCGCTCCTCTCCTCATGGTGGACGCGGACACGGACGCCGCGGCGGGCGCCGTCGCTGACATCACGCCGTGCGTGCCTGGCGCGAGCGCGGGGGCTTCTTCTTACCCCGCCCTCAACGTCCTCCGCGGGCTCAGTGACCGCTACGCGCACCTTCGGACATGGATCACCCGGCAGTGGCCCTTCCCCACCTTCCTGCAAGTCCGAGATGATCTTGTCATGGAGGAACTCACTCAGGGCATCCAGCCAGGGTCCACCTCCAAATCGGGGTCCGCGTCTTCCTCGACTGCCCTTGCCGCTACTCCGCCGCCGTCGTCTCTTCTTGGTCCTCCCACCCCCGGGCCGAGCGGGGGCGGGGGGCCTCGACCGCGGGGGGAGGCCTCGACCGCAGGACGGGCGGGCGTCATCACCGTGGAGGGGGATGTGGTGCGGGTCTCAGCCGTGGGAGCAACCAGGCGCCGGCACCTCCACAGGGCGCACCCTGGCCCTCCTTCCACAACCCGTGGTCGGGGAGCATCCCTATGTGGCCCTTCCAGGCTCCCGGCCAGGCATCGAGGCCCCCTCGCCCGACGGCCATGATTGCTGCCGCTCCTCCGGGGTTTCCCTCTGCGTCTTCGTGGGCTGCACCTCCCGACGCCTCGACCGGGCCTGTCGGTTGGGACCCGACAGCCTTGACCACCTCTTTCAGCACCATGGCCCTGACACCGCCTATCGGTCCCGATTGGATTGCCGACTCGGATGCCTCCTAGCACACTACTCTCGACCCTGGTATACTCTCCTCCGTTCACCCTCCTTCTTCTTCTCACCCTTCGTCCATCATGGTCGCAAATGGTTCATGTTTTCCTGTCACGTCCATGGGTGCTACCGGTGCTCATGGCTCCTTTCGTCTTCCTGATGTTCTTGTTGCACCCTCTATGGTTCACAACCTTCTTTCTATTCGTCGATTTACAGCTGACAACTCTTGTTCTGTCGAATTTGACTCTTCTGGTCTTACTGTGAAGGATTTGGCTTCTTGGCGTCCTCTTCTCTGATGTGACAGCACGGGGCCCCTTTACACCCTTTGATTTCCAGCATCTGCTTCGCCCTCTTCACCGTCCATGCTGTCAGCTACCTTCGCTGCCACTACTTCCTCCACCACATGGCACTGTCGCCTCGACCATCCTGGACGTGATGCTCTGATACAGCTTAGTCGTAGTTCCGACATACGTTGTACTCGAGCTCACGATGAGCATTTGTGTCATGCATGCCAGCTGGGCCGTCATGTTCGTCTTCCATTTTATCGTTCTTCTTCACATGTTGCTCAAACTTTTGATCTTGTACACTGTGACCTATGGACATCACCTGTCCTCAGCATTTCTGGCTATAAATACTATCTTGTGGTGGTTGATGATTCCTCTCATTATTTGTGGACGTTTCCCTTGCGTGCCAAGTCTGATGCTTTTCCCATACTTCTCCATTTTTTTGCCTGGGTGTCGACTCAGTTCGGCCTCGCCGTCAAAGCCGTCCAGTGTGACAATGGCCGCAAGTTAGATAACAGCACCTCTCGTGCCTTCTTCCTCACTCACGGTGTCCAACTGCGTATGTCTTGCCTGTATACCTCCTCCCAAAACGGCAAGGCCGAGCGCATGATTCGCACCACCAACGACACCCTGCGCACCCTTCTACTCCAGACGTCGCTTCCTGCTCGCTTCTAGGCTGAGAGTCTGCACACCTCTTATCTCCTTAACCGCCTTTCTTCCGCTACCTGCCCAGCTCCTACACCACACCATGCTCTTTTCGGTACCCCCTCGATATGAGCACCTCCGTGTCTTCGGGTGTGCATGTTACCCTAACACCATTGCCAACGCTCCCCATAAACTGGCTCCCCGGTCGACTCTGTGTGTCTTCCTCAGGTACTCCCCGGATCACAAGGGCTACCGCTGTTATGATCTCACCTCTTGAAGGGTCCTTATCTCTCGTCATGTGATCTTCGACGAATCCGTCTTCCCTTTCTCCACCACCAACACCACAGACACCGGGATCAAGGCCCCCCTCCAACCGCTCGGCCCACTCCCTCGAGCTGCCTGACCCCGCAGTCGACCAGGGATTGAGGCCCCCTTTGACCTTTCGGCCCCTCCCTCAGGCTAGACACCCCCTCGACGGGGGCCTCGGCTGATGGATGGACTTCCGCTTCGGACGACCCCTGTCGACCGCAGGGAGGGCCCAACCGCGGGCCCTCGACGGGGGGCCTCGGCTGACGGACGGACTTCCACTTCGGACGACACCACTTCAACCTCGGCTGACGGACGGACATTCGCTTCGGACGACACCCCCTCGACCGTGGGGGGCCTCGACCACACCAAAGGCCTCGGCCACGGGGGGCCTCGATCATGGGTGAAGGACGGACTTCCGCTTCGGACGACGCCCCCTCGCCCGCCCCGGGGGCCTCGACCGCACCAAGGGCCTCGACCGCGGGGGGCCCTCGACCGCGGGTGATAGACAGACTTCCGCTTCGGACGACCCCCCTCGTCTGCCTTGACCGTGCCAAAGGCCTCGACCACAGGGGGGCCCTCGACCTCTGGTCTGGGGGTCTCGACTGACTCTCCGCCGGTGACGCCTACACCACCGCCGTGGCCCCCGACTGCCCATGTCGTGCTATCGGTGTACCACCTACCGCTTCTTCACCGAGACCTGACTCATGTTCACCCTATGGTGACGCGACGCACGGCTGGTAGCCTGCGGCCCTGGGCTCTCGTGGCACTATCCGGCGACCCGTCGGTCTCTCCTATACCTTCTTCTGTTCGTGACACCTTGTCGGACCCTCACTAGCGCCGCAGACATGGGATCTGGTGCCCCCTCCGCCCGGCTCCAACGTCATCACAGGCAAGTGGATCTGGACACACAAGCGGTGGGCTGATGGCACCCTCGATAGATACAAGGCTCGCTGGGTTCTCCAGATTTCACTCAGCGCCCTGGCGTCGACTATGATGAGACATTCAGCCCGGTAGTGAAGCTGGCCACCGTCCGCACGGTGCTCTCACTGGCTCTCAATCGCTCATGACCCGTGCATCAGCTGGACGTCAAGAATTCTTTTCTGCACGGTAGTCTCACTGAGACAGTCTACTGCAGCCAGCCGGCGGGGTTTGTTGACTCCTCTCGTCCTGACATGGTCTATCGGCTCAACAAGTCTCTCTACGGCCTCAAACAGGCCCCTCGGGCGTGGTATTCTCGATTTGCTGCCTTCCTGTTGACACTGGGGTTTGTGGAGGCCAAGTCAGATACGTCCCTGTTCATCTATCACCACGGAGCTGAGACCGCCTACCTGCTTCTCTATATTGATGATATTGTCCTCACAGCCTCCAGTCCGTAACTACTCCGCCGCATCATTACCTCTCTTCAGCAGGAGTTTGTATGAAGGATCTTGGTATGCTCCACCACTTCCTCGGGATTACTATTGAGCCTCGACCCACCGGGCTACTTCTCCACCAGCGGCAGTACACTCTTGATATCCTGGAGAGAGCTGGGATGACTAACAGCAAGCCCTGCTCCACTCAGGTTGACACACAAGGCAAGCTGTCAGAGGCTGAGGGCACCCCAGTGACAGACCCCACTGCTTACCAGAGTCTTGCCGGTGCACTTCAGTACCTCACCTTCACCAGGCCGGACAACACCTATGCAGTTCAGCAGATATGTCTCCACATGCATGATCCTCGAGAGCCCCACCTCACTGCTCTCAAGCGCCTCCTCTGCTACCTCCGCGGCACTGTCGACTATGGCCTGCTCCTCCACCGCGGGGGAGGGGGGTCTCGACTGCGGGGGGCCTCGACCTAGGGGGGCCTCGACCGCGGGACTGAGCTCTGCGTCTACACTGATGCGGACTGGGCCGGGTGTACAGACACTCGGTGCTCCACCTCCAGCTACGCTGTTTTTCTGGGCAGAAACCTGGTGTCCTGGTCGTTCAAGAGCCAGCCCGTGGTCTCCCGCTCTAGTGCCGAGGCGAAATACCGCACTGTCGCTAACGGCGTGGCTGAGGCCTTCTGGCTCCGATAGCTCCTCGCCGAGCTCCATAGCCCTCTCTCCCAGAGCACACTCGTCTACTATGACAATGTCTCCGCGGTTTACCTCTCCACCAACCCTGTGCAGCACCAGCAGACCAAGCATGTGGAGATCGACCTGCACTTCGTCCATGATCGGGTGGCCATCGGCGACGTTCGAGTGCTCCACGTCCCGACCTCCTCCCAGTTCGCTGACATCTTCACCAAGGGCCTCCCCTCATCGACCTTCGTCGAGTTCCGCTCCAGCCTCAACATCACCAGTGGCTAGTTGCGGCTGCGGCCTCGACCGCGGGGGGCCTCGACCGCAGGGGGCCTCGGCTGCTTCCTCGACTCGATCGTGTCTCGACCACCTCGACCTCAACCGCTTTCGTGTCCAATCTGTAACTCCGCTGCACCGGTAGTTTAGATTGCGGGAGGGTGTTGGAGTATGAGGGAATTAGGCCCATGAGGCCCATGTATGAACACTATATATAGCTACCCTCTAAGGTTGGCCCATTAAGGTGAATCACAATTCTAGCACTTTGGCTGCTGCATGTCATGTTGTTCATCGTTAATAATTTTGTTCTATATTTTTTTCGAAACCGTGCATTACACTTTTCATTAAGAGAAGTGGGAACGAAGTTACACTACCCGATTGGCTTAACAACGAGATGCCATAAGCCGTACGGGTTGAACACGGACAATTATCACCGGCTTAAACGGTGGAGCTTAGGGGTGTTGTGCTAAGGAATTAGACTATTGTGCGACTAACACACAATGTCCTTGTTTGGATACTCTAACTTAGCTAGAGGTTAGAGTTAGTTTCTGACTCTAAATTAGCCCTAAACTAACTCTAACCAAAGAGGTGTTTGGATGCAAGAGTTAGATTGACAATAAATATATTTTTAATATAAGATCTTTAAATATAATATTAATCATGAGATAAATGTTTGTTAAAAATTTTATTAAAATATATTTATGTGAGGTCTTGTTTTAAAGAGTTTATTGTAAGAAATATTATGGTGCAATCAGATTTTAATTAGGACAC
Organism: Bothriochloa decipiens; assembly: GCA_023333625.1. NCBI lineage: Eukaryota > Viridiplantae > Streptophyta > Magnoliopsida > Poales > Poaceae > Bothriochloa > Bothriochloa decipiens. The sequence continues at coordinate 94,358,560 of CM041628.1, forward strand.
ATGGTTTAGGAAATATGGTTTTTTTATTTTTAAAAGCATGAGATACACGATGATGTCATCAGATTTGGGTGGACCCATCAAAACTAACCCAAATAATCACCTCTTAGTGAGGATATTTTTTGGTGGGTTAGATGCAACTAACCCCAATCAAACCCTCATGTTTGGATTCTTTAGGGTTAGTTGAGCCCCAAATAACTTAAACTAGCTCTAACTCATGGATCCAAACAGGACCATACACGCCTATTTCATCCTCGAAATGCATTTCTGCAACCTGTCATATCATGCGTCCCTCGCTTGCCGCATAAGGGGAACAGAACACTCATCACCGCCTGCCTTCTGAACGGGGAGATGTTGGCAAAAGCATCGTGGAAATTTTCGTTTCAATTTATCTTTTTTCTGATGAGGAACTGACGCATTATTCATTTAATTAATCTTTTTCTTATCTCTGCCCTTGTAGGATGTGTACCCCGTTCTGTTTTTTGTATGGGGCGCTGATTGCCTACAGGCAAAATCACACCTGGTGGCAAATTCCTGTCGTGTCGTCTGGTGCAATCTTCAATTTCTGGGCCTGTCACAAGTTGAAGCACTTATATATTAAGCAAAATACATTAGCAAGCGCCGACAGCGATCTTAGCACCACACTACTAGCATCTGATCTTCTAAGAAATAAGCCAACAAGGCCAGTGAGTTAAGTGAATAAGGGCACACTGTTTGTTGCTCCTAATTAGTGGTTGAAAGTGTGGTGCCCTTCAGTACGTGAATAAGGCCACTGTTTGTTTAATTAATAGTTCAGTGTGGTGCCCTAGTCCTAGTACTCACCGGATGGGCGTGGGTTTTCATTTATAGAGTGTGTGTAACTTATCACACCTGGCCTCTGTATGAGCCTACCTTGCATATTTGTTTCTTTTTTTCCCATGCATGTTTAAGTGGTTGGATTCTACTATCATGTGTATTGCAACATTGCGTCATTCAGTACTCTCAGTCCTGTTAGCAGAAGAGAAAAGGACGGGTTGCTCGTCTGAGTTTCTTTGAATACTTATTCACCGTGGTTGGTCCGAAAAAGTTCTTATTAGAAAAAGTTCTTATTAGCTCGCTGTGACCGTCTGCTGGTTCTGTCTCGCCGTGGTATAATTTGGTGTTTGTTACTGAAAATTGAAATTGAAACATCCTTAATTTTTCACGAAAGGAAAATACATAGAATGGCGGATAATATAATAGTTCGAAGCATCAAACCATCTTATTATCTCGCAATAGTCGATACAGGATCCATACATCGAACAAAAGAATACAATTAGAAGGGATTACATAAATAGTTCATCGCCACACTGGCGGGATCATCAGAGTAGCTGCAGCGTCTGGAACAGCTGCGAAAGGCGGAAGTACAATAAAATCTCCAAAAAGAAGCCTGAGCGTAGGAACGAGACATCTACTCCTCTTCGTCGTCATAGTCGTAGTCGGGCTCACCTGCCAAATAATTTTTAGTACGGTTTGTACTGGCCACATCTCCCACCCTATGCTTTGCTTTTGCTATGTAGTATTTGATGGGATGCAAAGGATATAATCAAATCGACCTAATATGTGGCTGTAGTTTCCTATGCAAACAGTGACCAATATTATATAATATAGTTCATCAATTTTAATCCATCTCATCCACACATCCAAACCCATTCCATCACCATCACACACATCTCACCCTCTCGCACTCAGTCGACAGGTCCAACTCCCTCTCGGAGCCTGTCTCAGCGGCTCACAGCCGGAAGGGTAACACCAGGGGGAGAAATAGAAGGACTCCTCTCACTACTCCCGAGAAGCGTGGGTCTTAGGAAAGAGCCATACCAGTGGCTCGCGGACTATATATAGATTCATAAACTCTGCAGAGCGTGTACTCCCGTAACCACAAGATCACTATCATCGGCGGTGCCCCGCCTAAGCTGATTCCGGCTGCTTTCTAACCGGTGCGATGCCACCCTACCACTCAGTACTGGGACATCTCGGATAGGTACCACCGGCACACTGAGACTGTGAGACATAGTACCGGGCCCTCGTGGTCACTATGCTGTCTAAGGAGGGTGTGGGTCTCCACGCCCGTACCTCCCGACACTTTCTGCTAACAACCTAGTAGTAGTGGCATCGTCCTAGCTAGTCAGACATCTGTCTCCCGCCCATTCAAGAGCGAGTGGTGAGCACGTAAGTCCCAAGGTTCCGGTCCTCAAGAGATATCAGGTCCTAGGGGGGATCAGACAGGATTATCTTCTCTTTTGGGACTACAACAGTCCGTGCTACAACAGCACCTTCTACCCGGGGCTTCGCTCCACGAAGGTTCTCACCCCCGGGATCTCCTTATGCATCACAATGTGCCCGCCACAAGCACCTCACACGGGAATGCCCAGAACACATCCCCCGGCAAGACTCGCCCACATGGCTCGTCGTAGAATCCTGTCCGATCGACTCAACCCTCACCACACACCCAAGACGTACGCAGCACTCTCCCCGAGTAAAGTGGCACCACGTGCCTTAACCATATGACCATACTCTCCACCACGCATCATCATCACACAGATATAAGAGTAGTAGAAGTAAAGCATCATAAGAGAAATAAGCAAGCGTCTAGCCTATCAGCAGGTGTGCAGGAGTAAGGTTGCGACAAGGTAAAGGCTCATCAGGCAGTTCTACCATGCAACCTATCATCAGGTGATATTCATAATTAAAGCACTAGCAACTAGATATTATGCCATGCGTAATAGGATCTACGAGGTTGGGTGGGGTGTGGCACCTGTGAAGTCATCACCGAGCTCCTCCTCGTACTCGTAGTCGTCCTCCTCAAGCTGATCCTCCTCTGAAACGAGACATAATAGCCGCGTCAGTGGCTCCTATAGAGTCAACACAAAGAAGCAATAAAATTCAATAACTCCAAATGCACTCATACACAAGCCTATGACGTAGAGCTTATTTTTATGAAAATTTGGACACTTGGTTCATATTTTTCGGAGTTCGTATGAAGAAGTTATGAATTTCTGAAGTTTATTCTATTTTCGAAAAAAGAAAAAGGGCAGATTAACCTGGTGCTGACACATGGCAGCTCCTGATTGGGCCACGTGGCGTGCAGGCACAGTGCAGCCGGGGCTGAGATGACGTCAGCACTGACGCGGTCTGGGCTAGTGACGTCATGCCGACGTTATGCTGACGTCAGTGTCGACGGGTCCAGTTAGTGGCTGACAGGTGGGGCCAGGTCAACGGTCAACGCTGACAGGTCTCGACCGGGCCTCGGAGGTCTGGACAGGGCTGGTTCTGGGCCAGGTCGGGTCGGCCACTGTACACTCGAGGGGGCGGTCCGGGCGACCCCTCGAGGACGGAGCTCGCTCGGGCGAACGGACTGGCCTCGAGAACGAAACCTCGCCCGGTGAACGGACTGGCCTCGAGAGCGAAACCTCGCCTGGCGAACGGACTGGCCTCGAGAGTGAAACCTCGCCTGGCGAACGGACTGGCCTCGAGTACGAAACCTCGCCTGACGAACGGACTGGCCTCGAGAACGAAACCTCGCCCGGCGAACGGACTGGCCTCGAAAACAGTTATCCGGTGAGACTCGACCCTCTGGCCTCGAGTCGAATCCTCAAATCAGGCCAGGACCTCGATTAGAGCCAGGCCCTCGACTCGTCGGGCGGAACCACGACTTCGTCAGGCGGACCCTCGACTCGTCGGGCGGACCCTCGACTCGTCGGGCGGAACCTCGACTCGTCGGGCAGACCCTCGACGAATGTCGGACGGACCCTCGACTTCGTCGGACGGACCCTCGATGAATGTCGGACGGAACCTCGACGAATGTCGGACGGACCCTCGACTCGTCGGGTGGACCCTCGACGAATGTCGAACGAACCCTCAACTTCGTCGGTCGGACCCTCGACTCGTCGGGTGAACCCTCGACTCGTCGGGCGGAACCTCGACTCGTCGGGCAGACCCTGGACTTCGTCGGACGGACCCTCGACGAATGTCGGACGGAACCTCAACGAATGTCGGACGGAACCTCGACGAATGTCGGACGGACCCTCGACTCGTCGGGTGGACCCTCGACGAATGTCGGACGAACCCTCGACTTCGTCGGTCGGACCCTCGACTCATCGGGTGAACCCTCGACGAATGTCGGCTGATTAGCTGAGCTACGTGGCTGGCCGGCTAGGTGCTCGAACTTGGGGAAATCGACCTCAGGCCGGTGGCGGTCAGCGAGGCGCGGCTGCGGCGAGGCTAAATTCACCGGCGAAGCCGGGCGTTGGTCTCCATCTTCCTTCTTGCCTTTCGATTGGAGAAGCTGGGATCTCCATGAGCTAGCTACCGGGGCTAGTCGAGGCACGGCGGGGCGTGCGCGGCTCGGCGGCCACGGCGGACGCTCCGGCGGCCAGAGTCCGGGGAGGCCGGAGCTGCAAAAGTGCGTAGCTCCAACTGTGGCCCGTGCCGGCTCCTAGAGGTTGCCAAAAACGTGCTCTAGACTACGGCGAAGCTATCGGTCGCGGTAAGGAAAGAAACAGGGGTAAGGGGAGCAAGAACGTCGACGGTGTACTGGTAACGGCCATGGCCGAGCAGGGCGAGGGCGGGGATGCTTACCCGCGTAGCGACGGTCGAGGTAGGTGACGCGGGCTTGGTGGCGGCTCGGTGCAGGGAAGGCGAAGCCGGGGCGTCGAGGCGGTTATGCGGCGCTCCCAGGTCCTCCTCAGCGCGCGGACGGCGGCGGCGGCAGCAGCGCTCTAGCTCCACCTCCTTCCTGCTCCTCCCTCCTTCTCTCTCTCTCTCGCTCGACTGATCTGGCGGCGGGTCGCCACAAAGACAGCGGGGCGATGGGGAAACCCTAGAGGCCAGGGTGCTCCTCTTTAAATAGGCACGGCGGCCGGCCATGGACGGCGGAGGCAGAAGATGCCCATCGGGCGGCTGTGCGCAGCCACGATTAGGGTTAGGGTTCGGTGAAGCGCGGTGCAAGCAGGCGGTTAGATGGACGGCGCGGGACGCGGCCGTACTCGGGCGGACGGCGGAGGCGCGCGGTGCACAAAAATGGTGCGGCGGACGCGACGCGCGGTCGACCAGAAGTGGTAAAAGGTAGGAGCTGACAGGCGTGCTCCGCTTGTCAGTGAGAGAAAGGGAAGGGGCGCGGGCGCATTCGGCGGCAGGCCCTTGGTGGGCCGCCTTGTTGGGCCGGCGGTCGGCTGGCGGACGAGCGCGCGCTAGCGATCGACGGGGCGCGGCAGCGCGTGGCGCGACTGGGCCGACGCTCGAGGCAGGCTGGTCGGGCGAGGGCGCGAGCGAGCGGGCAGGCGGCAGCGCAGCAGGCCGAGCTGGGCCTCGAGCTCGGGCAGGCAGGCCGGCGTGCATGCGCGTGCGCGCGCGGGCGAGCACATGCGCCGGAGGTCGAACACGCTGCTAGGCCGGCGCGGGGAGTCGGTTGCAGGCATATATATATACATGCATTAAAGGTTATTCGATTTTATTATCATCACATAAAATTGAATAAGAGGCGAATCAAACTCTGGTTATTTAAATGCAATGCTCGGGCTAACATCGGGTGCTATTTGTGCATCTATTGGCGGGTTTCCTACACGACATCCACCATATACTGGTAAACTTTAGAAAAAATTTTGAAAGCCCATATTTTCGGTGACCGGATTTTTATGGTTGTTAAAGAAATGGTAGTGCTCTTGAGCCTGTGGAGTACTCCGTAGATGGGTGTGGCGGAGGAGCCTATGATGACGTCCCATCCTGAAATTTATTATAGGACAACGGATTAAGCTGATTGATCGTCTGAATCAGGTCTGAAACAATGTCAAAACAAAGAATTGCATTGACTGACGCACCCATAAAAGAAATCGGCCCCGCTCATAAAAAACAACCGAAATAAATCCTCAGGCGTTATCACCTGAGCTAAACAGAACCCGAGTGTGATTGGTTACACGAGGACCTCAGCCTAGCTCGTACCGACCAAGCCAAACCCGCCACTAGGCTCAATCCATGCTGCAGCACTTGTTTGGTTGGTCAGAGACACAGCCAGGCCATCAAAAAGTTTTTTAAAAGAAAACACAGATGCAGTTTGGTCGTAAAAACTCTTGCTCGTCATACCGAGATGGAGGAAGTAGCTCATAGTTTGCCACGCCATTTAAAATTTAGTACAAAGACAAGCAGGTCTTCTAATAGTCTAGGGCCTATTTGACATGGCTACTGCAGCAGCTAACACTCAAGGAAGAGTCATTTCCTAGTGAAAAAGAAGTCGGAGCCGTTTTACTATTGGAGATGTCTGAGCTTGGTAAAAATATGTCGTGACTGTTGGAGCTGACGTGTGCAGCGGGGCCGACCGACAAGATGGGGAGCGTGGAACAAGAGGACCGACGACGCCGTACGTGTTTGGAACTGTTGGCATCAATGGCGTCGTCGTCTCTGTGTGTGTCATCGCCATCCAACGAGCAACGACCAAGCATACAGTAAATGCAGTCCAAGCATGGCCATCACGCCGGCGCCGGCCATAATTGCGACGGCCGTTAACCGTAAGTAAAACAATCGGTCATCGCCATCGTCGTCTCTTCTTGAGTTGCTGTTGTCGAACGATCGATCAGATACGAATAATACTAGTGTACGTGCTGGCGTGCTGCTAGTGCTAGCTGCTACCACCGTGTGAAATAAAACGGCTAGCAATGTGCATGTGCGGTGAAGGAAGAGCATCATCGTAGTGCAGTGGCAGTACAATGGATCGGATCGATGACGACCGACCCTGCATCTAAGGCGGTCCCGTTGGTGATGGATACCTTCCTGTACTGCAGATTACGGACTGCATACAGTCCACACTGTCCTGTTGTACTGCACACACTAGCTAGTGCGGTGTCTATTGGATCGATGCCAACAACAGTTGCCGGTTATCTATCGTCGTCCATTACTGAGGCCACCAGAGGCCTGCATCATATACGTGTCGCGCGTGTCCCTGCCACCCACCCGCCGCCCGCCGCGATCCGTCACAGATCGAACGAAAAGGCAGGCCGCCGGCCGGCTATAAATTAATGAGCCAGGTGCGGTGCGGACACACCACCACAACAAACACCAGTCCACCACCCACTCGATTGATCGACGATAAGGCCCATGGCGAAGCAGCAGCAGCACGGCATGGCGATGGCGCTGGTGGTGGTCACGCTGCTACTGGCCGCGGCGGCGGAGACTGCGTCGGCGGCTACGTGCAACGCGGGGCAGCTGGTAGTGTGCGCGGCGGCGATCACGTCCGGCGCGACGCCCTCGGCGGCGTGCTGCTCCAACCTCAGGGCGCAGCAGGGGTGCTTCTGCCAGTATGCCAGGGACCCCGCCTACGGGAGGTATATCAACAGCCCCAACGCGCGCAAGGCCGTCGCCTCCTGCGGCGTCGCCCTGCCGCGCTGCAGCTAAGTGCTAGCCGAGCAGCAGGCCGGTCTCATCAGCTGTATTTGTCGCGGCTCCATCTCTCTGTCTCTGTACTCGTCCGCCTGCTGCCAGCGCCGCTCTCTCGAGGAATAAATAAAGGAAGGATTACTCGTCCATGCACTTCGCATGGCGTCTGGCTGCTCTTGCCAAATTTATAAAGGTTTAACTTATGGATGAAAAGTTGATTTGTTTATTTAGAAACGGAGGGAGTTTTTTTATTTAGTATATGTCTTATATCTTTTGGCGCTTGTTTTTTGTTTTTTATGGAGGATATACAAGGTTCTGCCTTCTGGTGGGCCTCAGAGTTTTGACGGATCAGACCGTCAAGCTACGGAGCATGGGCTAGACTCGCTCGCCCTTGAGATGGTTTTCTTTTTTTTTTTTCTGTTCCATTTCTAAGCGTATTTTTTTCACGACTAGGACTTCACCCGTTTGTCACCCACGGACTTAGCAATGGCGGCGAGACGCCCACATCGTGAAACCTAACTACTGGATACATTGTTCGCTATTACATACTGGCATTGCTTTACGACCAAAAGCTATCAGCGCCCCGACTACGACTAGATTAGCACACGCCTAGACCGCCAGAGCCTGTCGTCGCCCCGCTTCTTCCTCCCATGGAGCAGGGCCTGCATGGCCTCCTCCGCTTCACCTGCCAACGTCACCTGGAACCTTGTCTGGATGTTCAGTCTCGATCTCAAACCCAAAGTTCTTCACGAGGACTTTTCTTGCTCTTGACGTCACCTGGAACCTTGTCTGCCAACGTCAGGTTTGTCTGCCTTGCTCTTGACGGCGAGGCGGGCACTTCGCCTGGGCACCCAGTCCAGATCGGGGTCGTCGCATTTCCAAGCGTAATAAGGTAGCAAAAAAGACCATAGTGTTTCTAAAGAAAAAAAAACATATTGCAGTGAGTGTTACTTCCACGATCAGATTAGTGGTTTAGCTCGCAGTAAGTAATTTAGCAACGAGCCAACGAATTTTCCTTACAGAGAATTGAGCTATAGATTTCCCTCATGGTAAAACTTGATGCTTGTTCTATCAGTTTGGTATCCCGAACTTATTATAGTTATTATTAAATAATTATTCTAAAATAACAATGCGATAATGGTGACATTTTACTTGACTGTATTATGGGTTCGGATAAAAATTACGAGTCGTACAATAAGCATGAAAGATATCCTTCAGAAAATAAGCATGAAAGGTCTATGCATGGACCTTTCTACTATTTGTGATGTTCACCCGGTCCCATTCATATTGTACTACTAAACGCCTGTTTGAGAGGGCTCTCAACATGACATGTTGGGAGCTTTTTTTTTTGCCAAACAGCCTTTTTCAAAATAGTTTCATGCATGAAACTATTTTCTTCCCCTCTCAAGAAATAGAGAAGGAGAGAGTCAAAAATAATATCTTTTCACAGCTTCACCTCCTATGTGTGGGCCCTACTGTACACAAAAGATGCTTTTGCCCCCAGCACCAAACGCAGAGAGAGAGGGCATGCCTGGCGATTTGGCGCAGAGCTCGCCGGGGTACCGTCGCCCGGGGCGCGGCTCGCCGGGCCGCCGCCTGCCGGGGCCGCGGCCGTCGACACCATGAGCTTAGGAGCATGGCTCCCCGGGCCGTCGCCCGCCGGAGCACAGCTCGCCAGGGCGCCGCCGGCCGGGAGAAAGGACGTGGGGGCGAGCTGCGGGGAGGGGCACCGCCGTGGGGGGTGAGGGGCCGCCGTGGGGGTCGCCGGACCCTACGCCAGCCGTCGCGTGGGTGCGTGGCCGCGCCGCCACGTGGGGGAGTGGGCGCAGCGCGGGTCTGCCGCGCGGCCGCCAGGGCTTGGCTCTCGGACCCCGACGCGCGGGGCACGGAGGCGAGCAGCTGCGGGCGCCGCCGCAGGGACGCGGCGCGGCCTCTGGGGCCTGTGGGCCGAGGGACGCGGGAGGGGAGCCGGCGTCGGGGCAGCGCGCCGCCGGGGCCGCTATCGGGATGAAGATGCGCTGGGCCGCCGGGGGCGTAGGGGAAAGATGGATTGAAGAGGAGGATAAGGGGCATTACGGTAATTATATTATTTAGATGAACAATATGAAGCTATTTTGTCAAATAAGTAGTCAAAATAGCTTTAGCTTCGTAAAAAAGCCATTTGTAAAGCCAAAACATAGAAAAATAGCTTCACTAATAAAGCTAGGCTCTCCCAAACAGGCTCTAAGTACGATCATGTTTATATCGTCATTGTTGTCTCCGTGGGCAGGGGTCGTCCGAGATGTACCCTCGAGTATACAGTCCCAGTCCGCACGGTAGCCCCTCGAGCAGGCTTTGACTTTGGACCGTCGTAGCCGTTCGTGGGTCAGCCTAATATGCCTTAGCCTGCGGGTTATGTGCACAAGCAACAAGCAGTATTCTTTGCAGCATCTGAAGCTCTGATCTGGAAACACGTCGGAAAAAATATTTTTTGGTACATAACTAGACTGAAAAAATAGTCTCCAACGTGCTTGACTGAAAAAAATTCCACCAAAAAATATTTTGAAAAAACTTGACTGAAAACTGAAAAAATATTTAAAAAACTTGACTGAAAACTAAACCAAATGTATTTAAAAAAAACGTGACTGAAACCTGAAACTAAAAAAACCCATAAAAACAAGACTGAAAACATAAATAGTACACACTTAGTACATAACTAGCTACTTGGTGCAAACAAAATTGAAAATGAACATTTGATTTTAAATAGTTAAATGGCTTAGTTCAAAACTTTAATTAGCATCTTACGTCAGCATGCGCATGTGTTGGTTGCTCGATTGTATCGTTGGGCGGATCGGATAGTGCTGTTGTTGCATGACAGGTTTGTGGGCTCTGCCTTGTCTCCCGCACATCACAACCCAGCTGGGCCAGGCCTCCGGCCTGCTTGTGTGATGGTCGCGCGCTCCGCGCCGAGCGCGCCAGTGCAGTAGCGCGTTAGACTTTTCGGCGAAGTTAAATATAGCTAGCGGCGTCAGTTGAGTTGGGCCGAATTAAGCAGAACAGAAACCTACTTCCAAGTACAAATGCATGTTGTATAAAATAAGTATACAAATGCATTTTTAGAGCTATTTAACTTGATTAATGCCTCCGGTGACATTAAAAATATTTAATTTCGGTCACACTGTATAAAAGCTCATATATGTAGCATCTACTTAAGGTTAGTAATTAATTAGTAACGAAATTATGGCATCTACTTATAAAAGCACAACGCACAACAGCTCGGATTTGCTGTCGGCGGCCGAGTGTCTCTGTCACTAGCTATCCATGCACGCACAACGCTCCGATCCGATCCGATTAGCTAGCAGCCACCTCATGCATGTTCATGGGTATCTCGATCCATCATTGCTTCGTTCCTAATTCAGCTCGGAAAGAACACACAACCATGCATGATATGATTTATTAGGTGGGATTCATTAGACCATCCTGCTACTAATATATATACCCATATATGCACGCTGCCGCACACCCTCGCAACTACGGAGTACATTTGATTAGGACTACTAGTATCTGATGTTTTATTATATACTAGTATAATGTCTGTGCTAACGCTACGGCTTTATCCTAAAGATGTTCATAAAAATAAGTAATTTTTTATATAGTTTAACTTTTACACAAGGTATTTCAGCATGTAAAAAGGCATAGTAAAGTTATCATGCTAACACTATGCAAAATTGCAGACATGCAATTTAAAACAACCAAGTGAGTTTATATGTTTCTATAAGAACAATAAAATTAATGAAAAAATGATCATAATAATTTATTCTTCCATTTCCTTCGTAAGACATTGGGTAGTTACAAAAATTGAACTACGCACTATAGTTATATACAATTCAGTACATTAGGGGCCTGCTTCCATCCTAACTCCATCATGTGCCCTGATTCCATTTTGCAAATTTTCGGCAGCAAGAAAGGGCACAGATGCTCCATCTCGAATGCCATGACGCTTGATTTAACCGGTGTTGCTAGTCCTCCAAGGTCCAAGGCCTACACGCCCTAAAGAATCAAGCCATGGCAAATGGTGTCTGGCCTGGGGTCGCTCGTCATGTAGCTACTCCAACTTCATCCGGCTCGTATTATTATTCTGGGTGATGAGCTAATCTGATCCTTGCATAACCAACCGATCGATAAGAGCAGACTGAGATTTACTGTAAGATGAGTTACACATAGAAAGTAAAGCGAAATAAGGGGAAATGATGCACCTAGATTGTAAATTAAAAGAAATTTCACTAAATTATTCTAATTCCAACTCCATTATTTAATATTGCAGGTCACCATTTATCAAATCAGAGGAAGAACCTAAATGGCCATATAGGTTTAGAAAGTCTACATAATTATTAAAGGACGTACCCAGTGCCGTAGGTTCCCGCACTGCAGGGTCTGGGGAAGGGAGCCAGCAGCCATCCCTGCACAAATGTGCAGAGGCTGGGGCTTGAACGTGGACCTCTCGGTCGCAGGCGGTAAAGCTCTACCGTTTGCACCAAGACCGCCCTTCAAAATCTACATAACTATTAACAAATTCAAAATCCACTTCAGGTCATGGATTGAAAACAACACAGTAGGCACAAATTCAAGTTAAGACATGTCTGTGTGACTATTTGCTACTTGCTGAAGCATTCTGACATTTTCTAGTATCAATTAGCTTCAAATAAAATTCCTGATCCTGATGCTCTAAGTCGGACGATAGATCTAATAACCTCCATGAGAAAAAAAAAAATAGAAAACTGTTGAGAGCCATGTTTCTCAGCATTCTCAATCACACCAACTTTTAGAAATTGAGCACAGAGGAGCTTATACCAGAACAACATTATTCCACAATGGCATATGATGTCAAAATTGCTAAAGGGACGGCAAGATTCCTGCAGAACTGCCCTTGCTGCTGCTCTACTGCTGCCGTCGCGACCGCCGGGGCCAACTTGATATAGAGACTTGATTAGTAAGTACCAACCATATACAGTCAAACACATCGAAGCAAAAGCTGAATTAGTCTGGAGCACCACCAAATAATCTCACCTGTCTTCAGCCACCACGATGCCACCTCAACTTCCATGACGTTCCATCTCATCTCCAAGCAATTTGCTGGATCCGTAAAATCTGCAGGGTCAAAGAATTAGGAGAAGCCGTTACGGCTAATTAAAACATACAAAATACGCTTCAAATTACGTTGGTAAGGCCATTTCTTCCTTCAAGTCCAAATTGGTTTGCTTAAGAAGCCGTACATTCGTTACAGTATACTGCCACAAAAATATAAGAGCCTCAAACTACAAACCATCCTAACACAATGAAAAAAAACAATGGAAAAAACTAATCAAAATAGAGTGAATGGGAAATTCAGTAGTAGAATTTTGGAAAATCAAATTGAAAAAGATAACAACATCCATCCAGCAACCAAGTTATCCCCTCAGCCCCCCCATAAAAATAATCTCATCTATTTGCATCTCCATACCAAGATGCCACTAATCTCTTCCATGCCCCAGCCTCGCACGTGCAGTGATGATAGACATAAAAATGGTGCTCGTAAATTTTTTTACACTAAAAAAATACAAAATTGTTCTACTAGAATGAATTTGTATGAGAGTCAAGCAGTACATTAATGGATTTGTAAGAGCAGTCTAGCAATGCATTACCCCAGCAGCAGCAGTTGATTTTGCTGGAGCAACAATAACTTTTGCCTTTCTTTGGATATCAACAGTTTGAACAGTCCACGACATATTTGAACTGCAGTTGGTAACACGCTGCCGGCCTACCTGCGGGCGGTCCCTTCATGATGCCACTGCTGATAATGGGGAAGCAGAAGGCCGTAGTCTCGGAGCCCGTCCGTGCGCAGACCATCAGGTCCCAGCCCACCATGGACATCTGGATGACATCAAAAATACAGAAATATTAAGTAAAAGCCAATTGTAACAATTTACTAATTTTGAGATTTGGCTTGGAAACATGTGGATGGTTTTTATTTTTATTATTATGAATCAAAAGCACGGCATGCACCTACATGCAAAACTAAAAACTCTCATCAGTCTAGCAAATTGCAGAGAAAACATGTCAGTGCGGATGGGTTGAGTTACCTGAAAAATCTCAAATACCGTTCAGATTGTAAAAAATGAAAATAAATTGTGGGAGCCGCCGATGGCCGATGGAGGCGGCCAGGCCCGCTTCTCATCATCTTCAACCTTGAGTCCTCAGCTCCCAGAGATCGCCGGTGTGGATTGACAACAGCATTGACGATGAAAGATCTTGAAGAAAGAACCTACAGAACCAGTTGAACGAAGAGGCAAAATTAGTGTGACAAAATAAAAGAAATAGAATCTGAACACCATCAGGCTCCAGGACCACATGTTGAAATCACGAGCCTGTTGCCATGGCCGTCGAGCGGTCACTGTGAGTGGAAGGCAGAAACAGTTGTCATCGTGGCACCGTGGGGAGTGTTAGCAACAGAGAAGTTGGGGAAGAGATGTCGTGGAGAGGAAGAAGAACGCGAGAAAGAAGAAGAAGTAGCGCAGATGAATGATTGAATTGAATTGTAAATTTGTTCAATACATGGATGTTCCTGTTTCCTTCTCCTTCTCTTTTTATTACAGGAGCTCTACTCCTTGTAACGCACGCAGG